>NGBS01001293.1:0-23286 GCA_002245135.1 Proteromonas lacertae | reverse complement strand
TCCAAGTATCTTGAGATACAATTATATCTTCATTATTTGGTAATACTTTTATTAAGGCAGAACAATGATCTTCTTCGTTTAATTTGTTTTGTATTGCTGAATTGATATCAGGATAATCTCCAGATAATACCATACTCAATATATTCCATTCTTAATGGTTTATCACTGTATTTCATATATCCATCAATTAAACCATTATATTGTTGAACTAATAAGGATATATGATACCAATAACTATCATTCACATTCTCTTTGATATTTTTATCTATGAATTTATCATTTTGTTTTAAAAACTCTTGTAATTATATATTATTAAGGAATATAATCATGTTATATTACTAAAAAGATATCTCTGCAGATGGAGTATCATTGAAACAATTGTGAGCATGATGATAAATTCTTTCTCTTGTAAGATATCCTTCAAGAAATCCTGCAGCATATGCTTGAATTTCATCATCAAAAACAGTTGAAGTATATATCTTTAATGTACTCCATCCTTTATATAAAATAGCATAATTTCTATACCTGTGCTCATGATTGTGTCATTAAAGAATCCTCTTGCTGGTTGTATTTTAGATTTGGACTGAAAGAAATATTATATACACCATTTCATAATTCACATAAGCTTCAACCTAGTTCTATTACAAATGAATAAAATCATATACCTTGAGCATTAATACAACATGAAAGAAGAAAATAAAAAATAAGATGAAGTTTCTTAACATTACAGTGAAACACCAGTTATTTAGTATTTCTTTATAAGTTGTGAGTTATTCAAAACCTTACATACAATTTATACAATTACATTAATCAAATTATCTTGCTTTTATTATACGTATGAGAAATAATATTAACATTATCTAAATTGAATCAAGGAATATTCCATAATCATCACATAGATATTTTTCAGAACATGGATCATCACTACGACATTTAAATCGACTATAACACATCATACAACAATATGAATGTATATAAACCTATTTAAATTATCCAACTCTACATAACTACATATATGAATTGATGTACCATCATTCAATGGACTAATATTAAAATATAAATAATATACGCTTTACAACAAACACAAATGTCATTAAATGGTGTTCTTTTGCTTTCACTATCCATAATTGAATGAATTACTTCTGTTAAATTTCTTTTCTGGGGATTATCTGATGAAACCTGTTGATCTTCAAGATGTTGAGTAACTGATTTTCGTTTCGATGCAGTATTTTTCTCATATACACTTTTATGTGTTATATTTACAGCATTATAGTTCTGTGTATCTCTCTTTACCTTTTTCACTTGATTTGATGAATATGTGTTTGCTTTCCTTTTATTTGTTACATCTTTGTGTGATTTATTAATTCCAATTGCTAATACTATCTCATCTCTGCCCATTAACTAGAAAATGATAAAAAACAAAAGCTTGGCTTCAAACAAATCAAAATATTGACCTTCTATAGTTAAAACAAAAAAGTATAAAAAGAATAATTTAATTATTATTAACTACTTCCTATACATTGGCGCTATATTTAAATTGATTTTTTTTGACTTTTCCTTTGCATCTGTTTTCTTTGGACCTAAATAATGAATTCGTTTTACAGTATGATTATCTTCATCATCATATTCATAAGATCTCTTTGTCGGTTTGGCTACTCCTTCTAATGTGTGTCTTTCTAAAAATGAGCCTAATTTTTCTGTCAAAACTGGTTTACCTGTAGTTTCAAGAGAATCTGGATGAGGACTTGGCTGTTTAATTCTTATCGGGGATTTTGGTAGTGGTTTAGTAGTTATTGTCTTTTTACCTGAATTAATTGTTATTGACATATGCACGTCAGGTGATACTTTCATTGGAGAAGTATTAATACTACCAAATATAGAGTTTAAAGTAGATTCTGACTTACTAGAGGATGCTCCACCTCCCAATCTGGAAAACACAGATGATTTGGATGTAGAATCTAAAGATAGCAGTGAATCAATGCTAGATGAAGATTGTGAAAAACGATGTGAAAAATCTGGCTCAGGAACCTTTTGATTTTCATAAAAATTCGATTTTATACTTTTATTTTTATAGTTCTATTTTCTGGTGTTGATTCTTTAACCACTGTCTTTGTTTTACCTGCTTCACCCAAAATCAGTTTCAGACAATTCTTTTCATCTTGAAATGTTAATTGCTAAAAATATACGTTCTGTTAATTCTTCTCCATTTTGTTTTTTCTTTTCAATAAATTTCAAGGCAACTTTCTGTTTATTTGTCGTAATCACACCACCAGCCCACGCTATTTGTTTCTTTTCACTTGGATATACACGTCCATTGCTACTTGATTCTTTAATAGCTTTTAAACTAACTATTTTAGAAGTCATTTTAAAATTTAAATTATGAAAAAACTTGGCTTGAAATGAAATGTCATTTTGTGTAATTATTACCATATTTTTTTAACACACAATACGCACAATTAATTAACTAATTAATTCATAATTTAATATTAATATATAAGATAATATAAATTTATATATTCACTACAATTTACTTTTATTTCTATATACAATTTCAATATACATTTATTATCTATGTTTTAATCTCAATATTACCTTCTTCTCCTTCATCGACCTCTTTCAAATCATAATATTTCTCACTATCAGCATTAGTAATAGTTGGTAAATAAATATCTTTATGATGATTCTTAATAGGTGATGTAGCTGGAATAGTTGGACTTGAGCTATTATTAGACAATTTAATTGGACTAGTATTAAGAGATAGATCACTAGGAGATTCACTAATTAAAGAAGGAAACATTTCTTTATTTGGACTTTTAGAAGGACTTACTGGCATACTTTTACTGACTCTTCTAACACTACTAAGCTCTTCTTCTTGTAATATTGACACTCTTGGATTAGCAGAGACAGAATGAGGAGTTAATGGAGGAATTGTAGTAATTACTGATAAATTGGACTTTCTACGTCTAGCGGGCATATTCGATGATAAGTCAAACTGAGAGTTTCTTCTGGGGGTACTTCTCGATAGATTATCCTGATTATCAGTATCTTCAATAACTGTGCCTCCTCTTCGTATTTTACCATTTACTATTGGTGAATATGTTTCATCTGCATTTCTTTCAGTGTTTATATTACTTCTGACACTATTTAAAGCTGTATTTGGATTTGATGGAGAAGGTATTTTTATTGGCTTAACTACAGCCATTTTGTTTATTAATGATGATGGATTGAGTATAGACGATCTTCTTCTAGATGAACCTAATGGAATTTCAGTTGTATCTTTACATCTTTGAATTGAATCATTTGCAATTTCTTGCGGTGTTCTGTAATCATCTGTGTATTTTTCTAACACAGGAATGAAGTTAGGACGAGGGTTTATTAAGTCATGTTGCTCTCTGCTGACTATACTTCTCTTAATTTCGTAATTCTTCTTTTCTTCAAGCCTATCACTTTCTCGTTTTAGTTCTTTGATATATTCTGGTGTGTTAAATAGATTTTTATAGAGTTCAAATCGATCATTGTCTGAATGTTCGTTTTCATTTATATCATATATTAACTACATAAATAGAAATAAAAATAATACTTTACTTCTTCTGATTGATTCTGTATATGAGAGAAGAGATCTTACCCAATGCTCCACTCCTTGTTCAGCACTCAATCGATGGTGTTCTAATTTTAATATATGAAAAACGTATTTCATACTTTTTGAAGTAGATACTACTTCGGTAAATTGCTCAAAATTAATGCCTCCTTTGTTATCAACATCATAATTCTCAAACTCTTTTAAAATACATTCTGTATCTGGAGGCAGATCCAATTCCTTCATAGTTATTCTCATTCTGTCAAATTCAATCAAACCACTATAATCACTCAATTCTCTGTACAGATCTCTTAGTACTTCTAATTCTCTATGGTTCAACCCTTGCATAGAGAAAGCTCCTCGTTTCTTCCTCTTTATCATCCATTCTTTCGTTTGATAACTTAACATCAATAACAATGACAATCAACGAATGTTAAAGGTAATATGCAAAACTATTCGTTTCACATATTTTAAAAATCAATTTTCACACAATACAATCAATCAAAAATAAAAAAAATATTTTGTTATTATATCAATCATGCATTTGAATTAGTTCTATCATTATAAGGACATCCAGTTCCATCTCTTAAATGCTTTTTCCAACCTTCATCACCAGGATCAATATCAGCATGACATAATGGACAACGATTAGCTTCAGTCAAAGGTAAAGCAGGTCTACAAGTGCCTCTTTTCACATGTTCATCAAATTTATTCAACTGAATTGCTTCTTTACATCTTGGACATAATTTTGGTCTATCTTTCACACTGCATTCAGTAGTTAAATGTTCATTTAAACGACATATTTCAACAACTTGATCACATAATGCACAAACAATTAACATTGGACAATCGTACAAATAATGTTCATCCAATAATTCTTCAGTAAATTGTGGATCACTATAATCACAAAATTGACATTTTAATTCATCATCTTTACTATCATAATGGTCAGGTTGAGCAGTTGGTGGTCGCATTGTTGACTTTTGTACTCCATCACTAACATTCACTTGACGAGCTCGAATTGATTGGCTTGGTAATTGATTTTCATTGATATCTAAATTATTACCATTTTCTTCAAGTAAAGCACTAATTTCACTGATTACATTCTTTCTTAAACCATTTAAGAAGGGAATTACTGCATCACTGGAAGTATACTATATACATAAATAAATAAATTATTATTATATATATATATATATACAGAACTAACTAATAAGCATATTTCTCTAGCAATTTCTCTCACTTCTTGTCTTGCATGTTCAAATGTGCTATTACTCTTCAAATAATTCATAACAATTTCCAATGTTAATCCGCTTCTTTCATTTAATCCATTCTTCTCTAATATTGCCTTTAATAAATCCAATCGATCTAACAATGGCTTATATACTGATGCATTCTTAGTTTTAAATGGTTTTAATATTAAATTACTCATAATTGCAGGTTCTATATAATCACACAGTTTTAATAAACTTTCATAACTCTTTTGATGTATTCTTTGGTTATTATCTCCTAATTTATCAACTAAAGTCTTAATTAATGGATCAATTGTGGAGATTAATAGTTTTTCATTATAATCTTTACTTCTACTTATCATTTGGTCAAATAAATCAATTGAACTTAGATACACTTGAGCCATTTTGTCTTTAAAAGTTGTCTTTAATATATCACAAATAATAGTCATTTTTTCATCTCCTTTATATTTATTAAAATCATCATAAGATATTGCTATCTTCTCAATACCAGCACTTCGTAAATTCCAAGCTTTACTAAATATACATTTTACTATGTATTCACCTACTAACTCTATCCATTTCCCTATATCTTCTTTCTTTGCAGCTGGTATATCTTCAGGTTTATCTAATAATTCAGCACCTGGTACACCATTCAGTGGGAAATCAGAGGTAATATCTTGTTTTGGACTTGGCTCTTTCTCAAAGTTAGTTTGTCTATAAGGAGGTAATTTACCAACTGGTCTACTATCAGGTCGATGTTCTTCCACTATTCTTTGATATGGTTTCATTGCTGATGGTTCAACTCCTTCATCACCATTATCTACTTTTTCATCATAATATTCACCATTATCTTGTTGCTCTTGTGGTGGTGGTACATCTTCATATTCAGGTTGTTGTTGTTGATAACTTGATAGTGGAGTTTTACTCATAGGAGTTGGTTGATAAGATGGTGGCATATTCTGATTATAAGATGAACCAGGTGTTGATTGTGGTTGATAGGATGATCTAACAGTTGGAGTAGAATGATCTATAAATTAATAATAAATATAATAATATATATATATATATATATACATGATTGTTGATATGATTGTACTGATGGTGTTTGTTGTTGTTGTTGCGAATATTGTGATAAAGGAGTACCTTGCATTGGAAGTGGAAGTGGCTGGTAAACTGGTTGTTGGAATATTGGTAAATCACTGATCTTTGATTGTATTTCATCTCTTAATTTCTGTATATCTTCCTTCACTTGTGCTGCTTTATCATAATCCTCTTGTTCTACACTAATTTTCTTCGCTAATTCTAATTTGGATATTTGTATACCTAATCCTTTTAATTCATCTTCTAATACTTTTAATTTCTTTGCTTCAGGATAATCTTCTCGATTTACTGCATCTCGTTTTGCTTCACTTACTCGGTTTAATATATTGGCAACTTCTTTATCAAAATGCATATCTACTGCTAAATCATCTGTTCTATTTATTCTATTTATAATAATAATAATAATATATACGGTTTTACTGAACTTGGTGTGATGTTATTACTCATTATTATTCCTTCACTTGTTAATGGAGTTGCTGCAGGATTTGGCTTAGGTTCTCCCATGAAATTAACGGCTACTATTCCTACTTGATTGTATAAATTTTGATCGTTATTGTAACTCTTGTGAACAAGAAATTTGATGAATTGACCTTCACAATTTACAAACACGCTTTTTAATTCTCTTGCTTTATATTCAGAACGTACATTTGGATCTAGTGAAAGGTATCCTAATCTTCTAAAACGAGCTAGAGTATAATCACTACCAACTCCAACATAAAGTTCAATTTTGGTTGAAATTTTGGATTGGTGAGATAAAATTTGTATTTGGGAAATTTGGGCATAACTTTCTAATTCAAATACTAACTCCTGAGGATAATCACAAAATCTATGAAAATTCAATAACAAAACCATACTGTGTAGTTTGCCATCCTTTTGTTTCTCTTGTGTGTTGATTTAATTCGGAAGAAGGGTAACTTGGATCCTCACCAGAAGCATAAACAACTTTGAATTTCAGTTTTTTACTTTCCATGAATATTCAGCTGTTACTATAACTATCGAAATGATAATAATTAACTATACCACTTTTAAAAAATTAAAAACTGAAAATGATTTATCAAGCTTTAAGTTTGATCATTAAGATTTTAGTTTGATGAGTACTTTAAAACTAAGAAAGACACAAGAAGCTGCAGAGGCTATTGCAAAAGCTGAGAAAAAGTATAGGTAATTGGTCACCTTTTTAGATTAGCTACTTCATTCTTCAAGAGAAAACCAGACTACTTTTCAGCTGCTCCATTATATGAAGATGCTGCTAAGTGTTATGAAGTAATTGGAGATAAGAAAAAGGCAGTCCAATACTATCAGAAATCTGCAGAATGCGAATATGAGGTATAAGATATAATCATCTTATTCAATTTATAGAGTGGTGCTATATATGCTGCAGGTGAAAAAACACAAAAAGCTGCATTAGTACTATCTCAAACAAATGACAAGGCAGACTATCCAGAAGCAGCCAAAATATACGAGCAAGCTGCAGCCTATTATAGAGAATCAAATAATCCAGAAAAAGCTTGCGAAGTCTTAGTAAAAGGAGGAAAACTTTACGAAAATATAAATATCGATGAAACAATAAGGTTAGTTGCAGAAGCCTGTGATTTATACAATGATAGTGAAAAAGAAATATATTCAACAGATACTCATTCCTATTTACTAACAGCAGAAGTGAAGAAAGGATTATACGCAGATGCAATAAAAGAGACTGAATTGATGGTTGATGTTTATACAAAAATCAATCAACCACATAATGTGTATTATTATATATGTATATATTAAATTTAGATGGAAATTATATCTTACTCAAGCAATATTATATTTAGCTCAAAATGATTTCCCTAGTGCAAAAGCAACATTTGAAGAACACTTACAATGTTCAGAATATTTAAGAACAAAAGAGTGTGAAAGAGAGGAAAGATTGTTGAAAATATTTGAAGAATTTGATGAAGAAGCTTGGGCTGAAATGAGAGATAGTAATTGCTTTAATAATTTAGAACCACAGGTGTTAAAAGTTGCAAAACATTTACAAGTTACAGGTGGAGTTGCTACTTCTACTCCAAAACCAGGACAAACCACTCCCAAACCAGCTGTTAAACCTTCAGCAGCTAAACCAGAAGTTGCTTCACCTCCACCACCAGTTGCTACAAGTACTAAAGAAAGTATATTTAATTGTTCTATATATTGTTTATAGAAGAGAATGAAGAAGCTCCAGAATTACCAAAAACTGAAGAACCAAAAGAGGAAGATAAACCTGAAGAACCAAAGAAAGAAGAAGAGAATGAAGAAGAACCTGATTATGGAATAGATTTGTGTTAAAATAATATATTTGTTATTTTATAGAGTTTTTAAAATAAAAAGAAAAACAAAGAAAAACTCATAATTCTTATTAATTCTTCTATTTCTCTTCTTCTTCTTTATCATCTTTTTTATCTTTATCTTCTTCTTCTTTTTTCTCCTCTTTTCTTATATTTAAATCTGGAGCAATGCTTGGATCAAAACTAAATCGACTTCCCACACTTTTTACTTCATTCTTTTCAACATATAAGTAAAGAGTATCATCCATCTCATTTATTTCATTCTTACATAGTATTCTCAACTTATAAAAAGATAAAACTTCATTTCTACATCCACTTATTATTCCTGTTTTACTATCAAGTTCAATTCCAGATGGTAATTCTATTAATGAATTAATCACAAGAATTATTATACCTTCATCTGATGAAAATGAACAATATAAACCATCACATTCTGGTTTGATTTTAAATGGCTCATTTACTTTATATCGGAAATTATTTGGAGGTTTGGGATATACGAAATGAGTAATACCTCCTACTGATATTCTAATCTGTTGAGTTGATTCATATAAATCACTTTTACATGTTACTGTATATTCAGTTGATTCTAATGGAATATCATATTTACCTTTGATTATTCCATTGTCTGGATCAAGAGATATACCTTCTGGTAATGCTATTAAGATGAATATATAACTAAATACAAGGATTAATAGTGAATGAATAACATTTATCAAATAATACTGGAATAATTTCAAAACTTTCTTCTTTCTTCAAGTTCTTTTCTTTACAAGGATATTTGAATTTTGGTGATGCAATAACAGCGAATGAAATCTGAATGCTTAATTCATTTACTTCATTTTTACATGTTATTGTATATTCAGTTTCAGTATGCGGTTTTAAACATTTACCTTTGATTTCTCCACTTCTATTATCAAATTTTATACCTTCAGGTAATTCTATTTATAATAATCAAAGGCTATATATATACCTGGTTCTATTGAAAATTCACATTCTCCACCATTATACTTTGGAGAGAAATAAACATCATCATTTATATATCTTTTTATATTATTCTTTCTATATGATAATTCTGTTAATTCTCCCATTAATAATACAATACTATATTCTAATTCATTACATCCATTTTTACACTTCACTATATATTTTGTTTCTTTTTGAGATTTTAAACATTTTCCCTTTATTATCCCAGTTGAATTATCCAACTCTATACCTTTAGGAAAATCTATTCATATTAAATTCTCATCTATACCTGGTTCTACTGAAAATTCACATTCTATACCATCATATTCTGGAATTAAATGGATATCCTCCTTAATTCTAAGACTTTTGCAGATATCTCCATACACACCAAAATATCTATCATTTACAGTTTCATTTAAATCTTTATATTCGAATTTTGTTATTTTACCTATTGATATTGTTACATTTTGTTTCATTTCATTTGTTTCATTTCTACAAGTAATTGTATATTCAGTTTGTTTAGATGGATGTGAACATCTTCCTCTAATTATTCCAGTGTGATTATCTAACACCAAACCATCAGGTAAATCTATTTATAATAAAATACAATCTATAAAATACCAGGTTTAACTGAAAATTCACAATTTCCTCCATCATAATCAGCACTTAAATTGATTGGTTGGTTTATTCTGTAAATATTGTTCATAGAATTATATGAAAATTTTGTCAATTCTCCAACTGATATAATAATTCTTTGTTCCATTTCATTTGTTTCATTTTTGCATGTGATTGTATATTGTATTTCTTTAAATTGTTTTGAACATCTTCCTCTAATTGCTCCTGTAGATTTATCTAATTCTATACCTTCAGGTAAATCTATTAATTATATAATACAATCAATAAAATACCTGGTTCAATTGAAAATTCACATTTTTCACCATCACATTTAGGAGTTAGATTGACTTGTTGGTTTATTCTATATTTATTATTCCAATAATCATATTCAAATTTTGTCAATTCTCCAACTGATATAATAATTCTTTGTTTTATTTCATTTGTTTCATTTTTACATGATATAATATAATCTGTTCTTTTAAACAATTTTGAACATTTACCTTGGATTATTCCAGTAGATGTATCTAATACAATACCATCAGGTAGATCTATTTATTATATGATAAAATCCATTAAAATACTTGGATTAATTGAAAAATCACATCCTCTACAATCATTATTTGGAACTAATTTGATTTCTTCATTTAGTTTTAGATTTTTATATTCACCTCTGCAATAAGACATTTGATCTCGATATGAGAATTGAGTCAATTCTCCTATAGATAATTTGATTCTTTGTTGCAATTCATTTGTTTCATTCTTACATGTTATTGTATAATAACTTGCATTATGTATTGTTTTACTTCTACCTGTCATTCTTCCAGTTGAAGGATCAAGTTTAATGCCATCAGGCAAATCTATTTATTGATTAATTATTTATAGGTAAATATACTTGGCCAAATAGTAAATTCACACATTTCACCATCATAACTAGGCATTGTATTGATTTCTTCATCCACATTTACTTTAATATTATTATATGAAAACTGTGTTAATTGTCCGATTATAATATATATTATTTGTTTCATTTCGTTTGTCTCATTTTTGCAACAAATTGTATATGTTGTTCTTTTAAATGGATGTGGACATTTTCCACTGATTGATCCGTTTGATATATCGAATACTACACCATCAGGTAAATCTATTTATTACATTATAATATTCCACATTATACCTGGTTCTATTGAAAATTTGCATTCTTCTCCATCACATTCTGGAACTAAGTTGATTTGCTGATTTACTCTGAAACTATAGTTGGAAGGGTTATATGAAAATTTGGTCAATGCTCCAACAGATATAATTACACTTATTTTCAATTCATTTGTTACATTCTTACATGTAACTACATATTTTGTCACTTTATACATACTTTTACATCTACCTTTGATTATTCCAGTTAAACTATCTATTTCAATTCCTTCAGGTAGTTCTATTCATAATATATAATTAACATACCTGGTTGAATAGAAAATTCACATTCACCACCATCATAAACAGGGATTAAATTGATTTCTTCATCAAACTTAAGGTTTTTGTTTATATCATAATAATAATTGTTATTATATGCATAACGATTATTTGTATCTTTATATGCAAACTGTGTTAATTCTCCAACAGATATCTTCACTTTTCGATGAATTTCATTTGTTACATTTTTACAGATTATTAAGTATTCAGATTCCTTGAATGGCTTTGAACATCTTCCTCTTATTACTCCATTTGATCTATCAAATTCTAAACCATCAGGTAAATCTATTCATTCATTAATAAATGCAAATATATACTTGGCTCAATCATATATATGCATTTTGAACAATCACATTGTGGAACTAAATTGATTTCTTCATTTAATTTGTATTTGTTTTTTTCAGAATTGTATGAAAATATTGTTAAATCTCCAACTGATATTGTTACTCTTTGTTTCAATTCGTTTGTATCATTTCTACATATTATTGTATATTCTACTGCTTTCCAAGGTTCTGAACAACTACCTTTAATTATTCCATTTTCATTATCTAATTCTATACCTACAGGTAAATCTATTCATTATTATTCATTCAAATATACTTGGTTCAATTGAAAAGTTACACATTTCACCATCATAATCAGGTATTAGATTGATTTCTTCATCGATTTTAGCTTTGATATTCTTTGAATAATATTTGAATTGAGTTAATTTTCCAGCTGTTAATACTACTACGTATTGTAATTCATTGCATATATTCTTACAAGTTATCTTATACTCAGTTTTCTTTAATGAATTTAAACATCTTCCTTGAATAACTCCAGTTGATTCATCTAACTCAACACCATCAGGAAATTCTATTTATAATTATTAATTCTATGAATTATACTTGGCTCAACTGAAAATACACATACTCCACCATCATGCTCAGGTATTAGATGAATCTCTTGATTGACTTTTAAATTCAAAATTGTTTTTAACACTTTTCTTTTGAGTTTTTCATTTTCATCCTCACTTTCACTCTCGATTTCATTATCATTATCAGAATTTGGATTTTCTTCCATATACTCTTCTTGTTGATTTTCGTATTTGAAATAGGAAAGCGGAGAAACTGCTATTGTCAATTCATAACTTAATGCGCTGGTAGGATTTTCACATTCAATTTTGTATGTAACAAAATTCATAAATTTGTTAGGAATTCCACTTATTACTCCTGTCAATCTATCCAAACATAAACCATCAGGAAGATCTACAATTATAATAACAATTGAATATTATATACCTGGAGTTACTCTGTAAATACAATTCTTTCCTTTTATGTTTGGTTCAATTGAATAATTATCATTAATTTTGAGATTATATTCTTTTGGTTTATCTTTTTCAACAATAAGAGAATTATCATATGAAGAAATTGTTTTGAATTTGGCTTTTGATATATTCTCCATTATACTTTTATAATCAGAGGAATGTAAATATTCATTTGATATTATTTTCTCCCATTAATTCATCAGATAATATTGTCTCTAGTAAATCATCAGATACTTTCTTATCCAATAATCCATCGGAAATAATTTTCTCCAATAATTCATCAGATATTTTCTTCTGAATATTTAACGCAAGAATATATGCTATTGTATATTATATATAAGATTAATACGAGTATAGAAATAGCTTAAACATTTGATGATTTTATCATTCTCTTTATCATCCTCTTTTCCATATTCTTTCACAATTTCTTTTATTAATATCATATAATCTTCTTCACTGATTAACTCTATTGCAAAACATTATGAGAATATATATATATATATACCATTTATATCGCCTTTTATATGACATATTAACAATAAACAAGCAATCTTGAATCTTATATTCATATATTTTAAATATTTCTTCAATATCTTTTGTATATCTTTATTATGTAAATATGTTATTAGTTCATCGGTTACTGATGTAAAACAGGGTGTATCATAGTAATATTCTTTCAGTAACTCCGTTAATTTTTCATCATTATTAATTTCAGGGAAATCTTGAATATAAATTCTGTTTGAAAGTAGCTTTGATTCATTTTGATATTTCTTAAACATTTCTTCATTTATCAGTTCTGTTGGGTTTTCATCAATCATATTCCAATTAATTCTATTCCAATTGATATTTGGAAATATTCTTATCTTAAAATCATCAATTAATTCATTTTCATCTTCATAATATTGTTTTATGTTTTTGTAATACTCAAGTAAAGATTTAAATAGTTTTCTTCATTATCAACTTGCAGACAAGGAATTTTCAGTATATATTCAACTGATGGGACAGTTAACTCCTTTAATTCTGGAGATAGTAATATTTTATTTGCTGTTGTTGAGAAAATTTGTTTGAGTAAAATTTCCAATTCTTCCAAAGCAGCTGAATTTGAATAACTAATTAACTGGTATATGTCATTAATCAACTGGTTGTTAATTATTTCTTCGAGACATTTCATGCATGAAGGGATTAGTCGATTATCACCATAACATACACAAAAGGAAAGAATACCAATTATATTATCACCATCCAGAGTAATCTCTTGACCACTGTAAAATCGATTGATATATTTCATACAAGCAGGATTTACTTCATAAGAAAGAGAAAGAGGATTACTACATAGTGGATCATTAATCAATGATTTAAGCATCTCATTTTGGTAGGATAATATGAACTTGAAACTCTTGATGTTTGTATCTTGTATTTCAAGAGTTATGTCGCCAAATCCTTTTTCCAATAATTCATCGATTTTCCTATTATCATATTATACACTACGAATATACAAATAAGGAGGAGTTTTGTGAATGAACTCACTTACTTCCTCATGCTTTTCTGACAATGTTTTCATCATCGATTCTACTGATTTTTCATTCAGAATCACATTCAACTTACCTCGACCATATTTCTTTTCAAACACTTTAATTCTATATTGTATGATGTAAATAATCAATATACTCTTCTTCTGTTATACTCATTCTTATGCTTTAGAGTATTTAATGGCTTTATAGTAGTAATGATGGTAATGCAAGTGACTTTCACGGTGAATGTCAAAGATTCTATTGGACAATACAATTTTTCAATTTTTAACATTATTTATAAGATGTATTATATCAATTAATTAAGAAATATATTGATAATAACAACATACAGCTTATATTTAATCATTCTCATCATTATACAATTTTATCATATTATCAAAATATTCCAGTATTTCACTCTTTTCATCAACATCTTCATACAAATATTTTGAACCAGTATATCCTTGTTGAGCGTTATTCAATACAGATTTGAAATATTTACACATATTACTACTTGTTCTTATATTAACCATCATAGAATAACATTTAACAACAGATGAGAAATATTGAGGAAAATCATTATAATTATTACTCATTAAACATTTATTATCAGTATAAATATTAAAGAAATATAAACCAAATAACATATATATAAAGGATATAATAAATGTGGATCAGAATAAATACATTCATAATTCAATTCTTTCAATATTTCATCAACCTTTACATCTTTAATTCCATTAAACAATACATCACTACTGTATAATGCTTCATATTCATCTTCTTTTACAGAATCAGTAGTTAAATCTATTAAATTGGATGTTTTATATTTCATTAAATAATTCAATAATGATGCATTATTTAATGATTCTAATGGTTGTAATGGATAATCAATTAACACTTCTTTATATTTCATATTTTCATTTGGTTGATTGATATATTCATTATAATACGTCATTATATCATATCGATTACTTTTACATCTATAAGGAGTAGTAATTGAATGAATAGAATTTGATATGACTGAAGTTTTATGAAATAACGAATTTTCATCAAAATTGTAGAAATGATTTGGATTGTTGTAATTTAATTGAATAATTATTAAGAAAAGTATATAAATATAATGATGATTTAAAAAATGATATATTCAAATCAAATGGAAATATTGTCTTACTAAATTCAGATATTGTTTTTAAGCTCATTGCAATTGATACAGCGCGATCACTTAAATTCTTTTTACTCTATTCATATATAAACAAAATATTATAATTATTATACCATCTTATTAGTAATTTTATTATGATTTAAAAATGATATAATTGGTATTTTTGGATCTTCGGCTGTTTAAATATTCACATATTGAACTACTAACACCTCCCCAACCATTGTATATATCACTATATAAGTTATAACATAACACATAATCACAATTTTCCATCTCTTTTCTTATTTTGTCATAGATATTCTCATTTTCAGTTTTTTTCTATATTATTTATACGTTATTATTAATATATATATATACAGACATTGCTTCTCTACCCATTACATATGTATCAAATGGTAAACATTGCTGATATTCATTTAACTCTAAGAATGAATTTGAATTGTAAGGAATTGAAGTATATTCACTCCAACTGTATTTGGATTTACTCGACTTCTTCATTTCTGATTGATCATCTAATCTATACTCTTTTATATCACCATTCCAACTAATTTCTTCTTTAATTTTCTCAACACTGTATGAGTGAGATTCTGATGGATATTTAATAAAGGGTGAATAAGTACCTAATCCACCTTTTAATGATAATGAAATTGTTCTTGGATAATAACTATTTGCGTGATCGCTTGTTCTCTTTTTAAAGTAATAGCTATTATCTAATTCTTTCAAGCAAGGAGATTCTTCATGACTTGAATTTGGATTCTAATAATAAGAAAAAGACAAAAATACCTCAATATTCCACAGATGCGTGCAAATATGGTTGGATATGTCACCAATCTGTAGTGTAATTATACCATTCATATTATTAATCTCTTTTATATACTACTTATGAAGAAAAAAACAAATGAATAATTTCTATGAAAATTTAGAAACACCAATTACATAAAACGGATATAAAATTAAATATTACATTAATCATCAATATACAAGCACTTATCTAATGTTATTCTTCAATTCACAACCAGCTCCTCTATAACCATCAAAACACTTACATGTTCCAGTTTTATAATCACAAATACCTCTTCCACTACAATCTCTATATTCAGAACCATCTATATTGAATTTTCCATCAGGATCAGCACTAGAAGGACATTCAATTAGACTACAATCATAAGCCTCGTCTTTTCCTATCACATTTACAGCCAAATATCCTATCATTCCCATAGCCATCATAACTATTCAGTTCTTTATTATCTAATATTGAACTTAATAACACACATTCACCATAACCATTACAATTATTTGGACATTGAATTCTATTACATGCACTTCCTTCATATCCATTAAAACATTCACATTCTCCTGTTTTGTGATTACAAGTTCCTTGACCACTGCATTCTACTTCTACATGAATAGAATTGATATTAAATGTATTAATAGAATAAAGTCTTTCTGTTTGTAATAATATCCTATTATTTGTTTGTGTTTTTATTATTGTTGATTTTCCTCTCAATCTGCTTTTATGATGATTATAGGTTTTACTTTCAGATAATGATAATATTCTATTAGTTTTTATATTATCAATCGTATCTGTTGTTTTTATTATTAATATTTTATTATCTTTATTTTTTGTCACTTTTATAATGGTTGTATATATTTCCTTCATAGTTGTTAATTCTCTTATTATTATATTTGCACCATTTTCTAAATTATTATATAACATATTATCATGAACTAAATTATTAACAGATGATATATCAATTGATATTTCATCATTATTAATAGAAAAATCACTTCCTTCTGATGCTAAATATAAAAAAAATATTATTATCATTAATCAATCTTATAGATTTAGATTTAGATGATGAAGTAGGTAGATATAATTTATTATTATTATTATTTATTAACATAATACTAGATATATCACTTTCTTCTAATGAAATAGAATTTCCATTATAATCACTTAATAAATAACATTTAGAATCAACTTTAATATTACTATCAAATGTAAATATTATGTTGTTATTACTACTACTATCATCATATTCACAATTTGAATAATGAATAGAATTATCTTCACAAATAAAACTATACTTCTTGTCATTTTTACATTGAAAGTTGTATAAAATGTCTTTAAAATTTGCCCATATGATTTTATTGTCATTTAATGTAGTAGTAATATAGTATAGTGATAAATCGTTAAATCGATAGATTGGATTACAGGTTATTTCAGTAATGATTGGGTTCGAATTTGGAGTATTACTATCTATATTTATATCAAAACTATATTCTATATAATATTCTTTGCTTTGAGTGTTATAACTATACATTCTTGCATAATTAGAAGATAATTCATTGTTCTTTCTATTATCACTACATTTCATTGTATAACCATATGAAAAATCAACTGAATAATCAACTCCAACTACTTTATATATTGGTTTACCATATGTTGGACCATTTTCAACGTATTTGTTAATACTAATTGATCTTGGTTCACCTCTAGTATTTCTGGTAATACTTGATTTTTCAGTTGGTATATAACCGAACGGTGTGCCTTTTGGACATAATCCTATATAAAATGTTATAATGTCGTTATAATACTTAGTGAACAATCTCCTCCACCATATCCACTCGGGAATGTACTACTTTTATAACATTCACAACCATTTTCAGTACACTTACCACGATTTGAGCAATTATTTGGACATAAGCCACAATTAACATACAACAAACTAAATAATAACAATAGTAATATTTTCAGATGTGGTTTGTTCATATTACACTCTTTCTTTAAAAAAAGAAGATTAAAATTGACTATTGAAAATTTTCATTAAATAACCCTTTTATTGAATATGGTTATCCGAAAGTTTTGGAATGGATTGTTATTATTGTGTAATATTAATAGCTGTTGGTGTTGTGGTTGTGATATGTAGTACACAATGAAAAATACCATTGAAAAATCCAGGTTATAGTAAAAAATTTGTTATATCTTCCATATTCAGCGATCATATGGTTCTTCAAGTATTACCTTAAGTCTAATATATAGTCTGCTCCTAACAGTGCATTTATTTGGGGGAAATCTTTTCCAAATTCATCAATATCGCTAAAGATGAATAAGCTAGTACTAAATACAAAAACTGATAATGATGGGTATAAATTGAAAATATGTTTGTAGAATATGGAAATTTCAATTACCTCCTATAGAATCATCGAATATATCTACAAATATTGTAATTACAAATGTGGATAATAAAGAAGTGATTAAACTGAATGATATATTATTTGGTGATGTTTATGTGTGTGCAGGACAGTCGAATATGGAACAAGCAGTATATATATGTATGTATATATTGAAGTAATAGTTGTATTATACTGATAAAGGTAAAAAAATGATAAAAGAAAGTTATAAATATCCAAATATGCGAATAGCAACAATCCAATTTAATCCATCAAATAAAACGATAGATATACTCAAAGATAATATGTTTAGAAATAAATGGGAAGTAGCTAATAATGTCAGTCTTTTACCAACAGGTAGATATGAATCATTTGAATCGCTGTTTAGTAAATTCTCAGGAGTGTGTTATATGTTTGGATTAGAATTGAATAAAAAATTGAATGTATTTATAATTATATATATTATGATAATAGAAACCAATAGGATTAATAGCAACTAGTTATAGGAATACAGATATAGAATCGTGGTTACCTGATGAAGTAATAAAAAAATATCCAATTCAAAAGTGTAGGTTTTTTTGTAAAGAAGAATTATTTATTCAATGGGATGATATCTCTGACTCTTATGACAATAAAAGGAATTATATGGTATCAAGGTGAAAAAGGCTGTTGCTGAAGGAACTGATAATCATTTAGCTTACAGTTGTTTATTTCCAGAATTAATAAATTATTACAGAAGGATTTGGTATGAAAATACTCATTCTACAGATAAAGATTTTTGGTTTGGATTTGTACAAATTTCAGGTCATTGTGTTTGGACAAGATGTAAAAAACCTGAAAGTATTGGTTTTATTTTTATTTATTTATTTATAATTAGAAGGTGGCTCACTAAGATTAGCTCAAACGAGGTATTATGGTTATACACCAAATCCAGTACAAAAGAATACATACATGGCAATTTCGTATTTATATAATAATAATAATTATTATTATATGTTATAAAATAGATTGGATTTAATGGAATCACATCATGCTGGTGGAGATTATCATCCAATATATAAAATATGATGTTGGCTTAAGATTGAGTTATGGGTGCTTTAAACTTTATATATAAGATTCCAACTCAATATAGTGCTCCTATTTATTCTTCTTGTAAAATAAGTGATAATAAGATAATGTTGTACTTTAATACATCAATAATTCATAATATGGATGATGAATTACAGTTGATTGATAAATATGGATTTGAAGAATATGAAGGAGAATGGAAAACAATAGAAATTGATGATGCTACTAAAGATTCAATCACACTAATTTCAAATGACATTAGAAATGTTACTGCAATTAGATATTTATATGGTGATAATCCATGTTGTAGAGAAATATATCAAGATTTAAATGTGGTTTGTGAGATAAAGAAATGTCCTTTTTATGGTAAATCATCACATCTTCCTGTTGCTCCATTTTTAGTATTTATAGAAAATAGTTCTTGCGTATATAATGTAACTAAGTTGAAGTATTTAAGTTTATTTTAGAATAATTGGTATTTAATTGAAGTATAGTTATTATTGAGTGGTTTATTTTTTATTTCTTTCCAAATTCACATAAAAAATAAAATGATCAACAGATAATTAAGCGATATTGCTAATATACAATGAATGAAAAATTATGGGGAATTATGTTTCAACGAAAAATCTGAAAAACATAATTCCTTATTTCTATTCAATGAGACAAATATATTACATATTTATAATGTGGTTTATTTGCGATTACTTTAATCCTATCAGGTTTAATATTTGTGTATAACTATAATGGCATTTTTCAAAGAAGTGATTTATGTTCAAGTTTTATAGATAATGTTGAATATTATTCAGATCAAGAATTGTGCAGATTGCCATGTAATGTAGAAAACAAATATGAAATAAGAGTCCAAACCAGATAAAGAGGATTGCCCTTACTTTAAGCCATCAATATTAATCAAAAATGATACAATTTTTGCATTTATTGATACAGAAGTAGCTCAATATGTTAGAAATGGTAATGAACATGAAGTAAATGTTAAATCACTTTCGTAAAAGGTGAATCTGTAAAACTACTCTCTGAGGTTGTAAGAACAAATTCTTCATTTTCTAATAAAACATTTGACTGGTTTATTAAATTTATACCAAAACCTGTAGAAAAGATAATCAGTGAAAATAAACTATCTGTTAATCTGTTATTAATAGATGCAGCATCAAGATATGTAGCTAAAAAGCAATTGCAAAAAACAGTAAAGACATTACAATCATTATCATCTCAATATTCTATATTTGATATGTTAAGATATCACACAATTGATTTAAATTCTGATCCTCATTATCCAACATTATTTTATGGTGTAAATCAAACAGAAGGAAAAGATATTCATAAAGTAATATTTGATGATTATAAAGAAGAAGGATATAAAACCATAAATACTGTTCTGTTTGTAGATTTTGAAGAAAAATTAACAGCTCATAATAATTACAATGGCTCTGATCATTATATTAATTATATGTGTGAAGATCCAAAATATAAGTATATATATTTTTTTATTGAGTATTATTTTTAGTAATGTTGATATTGATGGTCAATACGGTTATCATGCAAGATGTGTTGGTCATAAACAAATTCACAAATATGTGTTTAAATATTTGAAAGAATCAATTAAATATTATCATGATAGAAAACAACCTACTTTTGCATTAACAGTGTTTTTAGATGCTCATGATTACATGTTGTATTCACTTCCAAGAATTGATAAAGATTTGTCCGGTTATATAAAATTCCTTCATAGGAAGAATATATTAAATGATTCTGTTTTGATTTTGTTTTCTGATCATGGAATACATTATGGACCATATAAAGAAACTTATGTATATATTTTTGTTGTTATTTTTCTTTATAGTTTGGAACGTTAGATCATGCACTACCCTTAATGATTATTGTATAAATGAATATATATATATATATATATACCATATATAGATTTTTCCTAAATGGTTTACAAAGAAATATCCTGATATAAATAGGAATTTGAAGATTAATCAAAACAGATTTGTTACAGGATTTGATTTTCATGCAACTCTGTTTGATATTGCTCATTTTTTCTAGTGTATATTATATAATATTGCTTATAATATGTAGAATAGAAAGAATTACCAAAATAAAAGAGGAATTAGTTTGTTTAATGAAATTCCCAAAAATAGAAATTGTCGTCAGTTTAATGTAACATATGGTTGTTCGTGTAATATGACTCAAGAATATTTAAATATTCCTCAATACAATTGAATAATATAAGTAAAAAAAAAAACAGGAATTAAGAAATATAATATAATTTTATAATTAAGTGTTTAACTTCTACATACTGGTTTTATTCCATGAGTTAATTCATCAATTGGTAATAATTCCATAAAATCACTTAAATAAGTTGGATTTTGGCATTTTGATATAATCAACACAGTTTCATGTAAATGTTCAAATGTAAACTCAACTAAATAATAAGTAGTATCATCCCAATATCTTGTATAAGCATATATTTTTGTCTCATTATCTCTTGTTCCAGTAGCAATGATTAAGAAGTGATGTTGTTGTAATATATCACATAATCTATCTTCAGGGAAGGATCTTATTAATTTTACACAATATGTACATAATACAGGTAAATTATTCCACAATTTCTCAAATGAAGCATCATCGAGTGTATAATCTCCTAATAACATCTTTTCACTAATAAATTGCATTGGATTATAATATTGCGACTCTCCAGTAGATACGTTATAATAATATCTCAAATGTGGTCATCTTCACATAATCTCCACAATTTAGTTCCATCTATTTCAGTACCAGGTGAATAACGGTAATATAATAGGTGGATAACCAGGTAATGGTGCTTCTTTCTTACCTAAAGTACTCTTACTCTCAATTTCAATCTCTTCATCTTCTCTATCTTTCTTCTCACGTTTGATATCACAAGCTTCATCATAAGAATCACGATCTGAGGCATACTCATCTTTATTCTCATATTCTTCATTTCTGATGTGTTTACTTGCATTGATAATTGGACTTAATTCTCTTTCTATTCTACTCAATTCAAATAATTCATAAAGTCCATATAAATCAATCACTAAGAATAAAAACCATATTATAGCATAAGTAATCCAACTGATTGTATCAGGCTTGGTATTAGGCTCGTGGAATACTAACATTGTTGTAGTAAACATCCATATTGAGAAACAACTCAATAATACTTTTATTATACTTAAAATATAATGGATCAAATTTCTTTCTATTGTACGAATATAATTCCTTCGCATTACATAATGATAAACATCCAAATGGTTTTAAATAATTTTCTACACTGAAATAGTAAGTCAAATAATAGGCAAATATAATATCAAAACTTCCCTTTAATAATCATAATCCAACGGTAATTCTAATCCACCTTTCGTATTATCCATTACTTCATCACTTTTATAAATCACTAAATCAATAATTCCAAATACATAAAGCAATATAAAACTCAATAAATGTCCAATAAAGAGAGTTGACATTCTTCCTTTCTTCTCTCTATATCTTAAAGTATAACGATCTTCATTTCTAAGTGGAATAATTCCTTTTGAACCACATTTAGGTAATAAATAAGCTAATGGTCTTGTATGTAATAAACGAGTAGTTGCACTGTTGATTTCTTTACGGAATAAGTGAGATAATACAATGAATAGGAATTTCAGACAAGCGCCGACTACTATCACACTCCATTGATAAGTGGTTGGATCTCTGGTGAAGTACCAAATCAAATCCATTGGAAGAGATAATAAACAACAGATATTTAACCAAATATGAGTGTTT
>NGBS01001175.1:0-158196 GCA_002245135.1 Proteromonas lacertae | reverse complement strand
TTATGAGTTCACCAGACTCACTACATCAACTCAGCGAATACACATCTAAAGCTTTTTAAATTTAGCGAAGTAGAAATAGCCAGAACAAAAGGCGCGAATTATTTCATTTCGGAATTTCTTTGTTGTTTAGTTGTATTATTGTATATTAATTACGTGGCTCTTTTCATTGTTGTTTTTAAAAATAAGCATATATTTAATATAATATTATGAGCGAATTTCAAAATCCATATCCTGGTCTCACTCTATTCAAAGGGAAATACGATTACATATGTCATATATGTGGTCTTACAGGGGAATTATTGTGTTGCGACTATTGTAAGTATGTATATCATCTAAATTGTCTCAACCCTCCGCTTGAAGAAATTCCAAAAGATCTATGGGCTTGTCCAGAGTGTCAGGAAAGTATTGATTGGAATTAATTGTTAATAGAGAATAATGAAACAGTAGAATTCCGAAAAATAGCTCGTGTCCCATCGTATTCAGATCTATTGGAGAGTATTCATATATTTATAAATCACCTGTTGTTTAAGAAATACTAATTTTCTATATAGGGAAAACTAAAAGAATGAAATTCGATAATGAGTCAGCCAAAAGTAGTCAGCCAAAAGATAAAGGTAGTAAAGGCAATCATACACATCAGATTTTCGTGGAGTATATTCACGAGCTGGTAAATGGAATGCACAATCCAACACAATGGTCATAAGAAGTACTTAGGTTCATTTACATCAGAAGAAGCAGCAGCACGTGCATATGATATAGCTGCAAAGAAGTACCATGGAACTAGAGCAATTACAAACTACGATTATGATGATGATAATAATATAATTAATTATAAACCTTCTACTACCAATACCTCTAATAGTAGTGATATTAGTAATAGTAATACAACAGATAATAATAATGTAAACAATATACAACATAATAATATAGAAAATGAGATAGAATATCATTTCATGGATGAACATACTAGAAATAATGATGTTTCTATAGCTAATGATAGTTCTTTAGCATCTTCAATACCAGTGATGAATGATTTACCAATTCCAACTTCTTTAGATCAATCTCTACAGAACAAACAGAATAAACAAATGCAACAGCAACAAATACAACAGCAAGCACAGCAGCAGAAGATTGATGAAGATAATAATATCAGAAATATGACAATGAGTATTCCTAAGCCAGATTCTAGTGTAGATATTCCATTCAATTCTCCAGGAGGATTTGAATATATCTTTTATGAGAGTGTTATATGATTTTAAACTTCGTTTCTATTAATTCTATTGGCTTTACTCGAAAATTTTCCTAACCCGATGAATTCGTTCACTTCTTCTCAACTTATAAATGATCAGATTCCTTTTTATAATTCCAGTTTAAGTGAAGGTGGAAGAACATCTGTCACCAATAGTTTAGATACTATGAAACTGTCTTCATCGTCACTTGGACATTTCAATTCTCCTATAATAAATACAATCTCACCACCAGAACCTACCTTTCATGAATTACCTAAAGACAATTAGTTATTTATTATTCCTTCTCCTTAATTTCTTTGTTTTATTTGAAAATTTAATACTTTTAAACTTATATGTATATTGTATGATGAGATATGAAAAACAAAATCAATCAAAATTTTCGAATAGAAGATACCCCAAAACTTTTAAAATGCAGAATTTTCAACCATTCGTTCAGGCGTTGACTTTATTATATTCCGTATTGTTTATAATTATTATTTTCTAGGGTATAAAACCCGAATTGTTAAAGGAAACAACAGATACTATCACATCTTACATTTCTAGAGATGATATTTGGCCTGTGTTAATAGAACTTGTTAAAGAATACTCTAGCAACAGTAATATTGTTATGTACGCATGTCAAGCATTCTACAACAAACAACAAAATGAGTGGTTTCGTTTAAATGATGATCAGAAAACTCAGATTCATCAAAATTTATTTTCTATATTCGATGATATTATGAATGATAGGTTAACTCTTTCATTTCAACCATTGAATTATTTATGTCTTTCATCAGCTCTTTTTGTGTACAGTAAACCAGAAACTGTTCAACCGTATCTTACACAAGTATTTGGATGGTTAAACAACGCTGGAACATCCATTCCAAAAATTGAATTATGTTTACTGTTGATTAAAGTATTATATATATATACTATGTGTAAATAGACATTACCTGAAGATTTACATTCAACCAGTGAAAGTGGTTGTAAAAATATCTCCTCAGTTTCACAATCATCAAATCCATTCATACCTCAACTAATTAGTTTTCTTTATCTCTATTTGTCCACTCCCAATATCCCTGAATCAATAATAAAACTATGTTTTGACACATTAAAATCATGGTTAAAACTAGATATGACATTAGAAAATTATCCTGATTTATTTAAGATATATCAACACACATTATCTTTAGATAATCAATCAATAGTTATATTAAGTAGTGACACATTAAATACAGTCTTAAATGAATGTTATCAGTTAAAAGCAGAGAATATTCCAGTGGTTTTACAACTATTAATTGAAGTAGGAAATAAATGGATGAATTTGAGTATTAGCAACAACAACAATAATAATATTGACAGTAGTTTTTATTATTATGTATTAAGAAGTTTAACTATGTTATTGTCACAATGTGGAGAGACTGTTATCACTTATTTAATAGATGTAAATAATAAAGATAATATAGAATTAAGACAACAATATATGAAGTTATTAGTTCAATACTTTGATTATTATGATGGAAGTATTTCATCGTTATTATTTGATTTTTGGGAAAGAATTAATGATTTTAGTCAGAGTGAAAGATGTGTAGAATATGGAATTCCATTGTTTTCAACACTATTGCCAATTATAATAAAGCACTGTAGATTAGATAATAGTATAACAATATAATTGAATATATATATATTATTATCGAATAGGGACAAATTCATTTTATAGAACAGCTACACCGAATTGTAAAGATACACTTGTTACAGTATATAATAATTTATTCCAACATTATTTCGATATTTGTATAAAGATATTTGATGAGAACCAAAATGATTGGATATGTCATGAAGCTATATTATATTGTATAAATGGAATTAGTAGTGAATTTCAAAGATATTTAAATAAAGATAAATTACAGACAGTATATTTATTACTCTATTTATATTATCTTATTATGTATAGAATACTCTTTATAATATACCAAATTCAATGATAATTATAAGTAAGTTATATACACTATTCTCATTACCTTTTTATAAAAATGAGAAATATTTAATCAAAACTTATTGTGAATTCTTGTCAAAATATTCATTTATATTCACAACAAATAATAATAATTCATTTTCTACTGATTATATTTCTATTATTAAATATTTATTTGAAAATCTCATTGTTGATGAAGAATCAATTAGCCAAAATATTGGTAAAATATTAATGAACTGGAAATCCATATTAGTTCCATATCTAAATGATTTATTGCAGTTTATATTGGTATATATATATATATATAATCTATAATATTATAGCAATACATATATACGACTAGTATTAATAGTGAAAGTATAAAGAGCATTTATTCAGGCATATCCAGATTAATAACACTCGATGCAAATCAAGCTAAAGATAGAATATTACTATTCATTAACCCAATTATTCAGAATATAGAATCATTAGTTGGTAATTTTAATCAATCCAATGAAATATCCAAACAAATATCACTATACTTTGAGTATATTCGATCATTATTTCAGTTTATTAAATTCACATCAAAGTTGATTAATCCTTTAAATGAGATATTGCAGTTAATATGGAATTGTATTGTTGTTATTGTTGATAATAACAAATACAATGAAGAAATAATGGATTCTATTTGTAGCTTTATATCTGATTTGACATTGAATGAGAATCAGTTTGTTTATGTTAATTTACCAGTTATTGTATATATATATATATATATTATTATATTAATATATAATAAATAGATTGAAAAATTGATATTAAATAGAAATGTAGAAACAAATGACATTCTTATCACTTCCTCCAAGATGAATTTAATTCAGAACTTATTACAAACAACAACTAAAGATATGAATATTATTAAACTCATTACTGATAGTGCAGATATTATCTATATATCATTAACCAATAATATCGTAAATAAGAGAAGTGATATTCATCCAGATATCTTACAATCCCTATTTTCAGTATGTTGTTTTTTAACCTTATTCTATACTTTATAGTTACTTCATATTCACATTATATTTGAACCAATATCATTAATCACATGCTCAGCCTTTCCAATGTTATTTCAATGCTCAATATTATATATGAATAAATCAGAAATTGAAACAGCTAGAAGTGTAGTTAAATTCATTACAACGTTAATCCAACAGTTAGATAAACCAATAATGGTTGATTATAAAGTCGGTTTAACTGATTTGATGAGAAATAGTTTAAATCCTATTTTAGTAAATACTATTAAAGCATTAGCTAGTGATTCAGTTTCTATTATGACTAATAGTTATATTACTCTCTTTTCACATATTCTACAAACATTTACTGAAGAATCTAAACCTATTTTGATGAATATATTTGCTACATCTATGAATGAGTTTAGATTGAATAGTTATCAGAGTGAAATTCTATTGAATACACTATTTTTGTATGTTATTACTATTAATTATTGTTTCAATAGGAGATTGAATGAAAAGAGAAAATTTGACTTAGTTTGTAATGACTTCGTTAAGGTTTGCAGAGGACTTGAACCTCCTGAAGTTATTGAGAGTTATAACACAAATATTAATTCTTAACTCTTTTTATATGTGTTTGTTTCAATATTATTAAAAATATAGTGAGTAAAGTTTCAAACAGAATCAAGCTTTAATAGAATCATTTCTTGTTTTTCTCATCATCTAGAGATATATTAACCATTTTTATTTACATATTGTAATCATTTCATCAATTATATTACAAAAATGGATAATAAATACAGGCAAGAGAAGTATTTATGCCATTTCTATGAATGTTAGACATAGAAAAGAAAAAAGCAAGGATTTCACTAAAGAAAAACGAAAAAGAAAGTATGAAGAAGGAAATGATAGTTTAACTCATCCACCCCAAAAAATTAGAAAAGAATCTACAGTTGTTGAGCAATCAATATCAAACTCTATGGAAAAGGAAGAATTTAAAATACCAGAATTATTTTTGCAGTTTTTCAATAAAGTTAAGTATAAATTGTTTTATTATTGTCGTTAGTTTTAAAGAACCTCGAAATATACAATTAAAATGTTGGCCGTTACTTTTAGAACAGAAAAATGTTATTGCTGAAGCTGAAACAGGAAGTGGAAAGACATTATCATTTCTTTTACCATTTATAGAATTACACAAAAATAAGTATATTACAAAAGCTATTTAAATATCTAGAAAGATAAAAAAAGCGATTGTATTCAGTCCTACAAGAGAATTATCAACTCAAATATTCACTGTAGTAAGACAAATATCAAAAATATATCCAATGAAAAGTATATTAATTTGTGGAGGTAAAGATAGAGAAAAACAAATAGAAAAATTAGAGAGTGAATATGATATAATAATAGGTACAGTTGGTAGAATATGTGATATGATTCAAGAAGAGAAGATTAAAATGGATGTAATTAATTATTGTGTTTTAGATGAAGCTGATAAGATGTTGGATATATCTTTTTTTTTATTTCTTTCATTTTCTCTATTTTTTCTTTAATTTATAGATGTAAATGGGTTTTAAAGAACAGATATTATTAATCTTATCATTATTATCATCTGATGCTCAAATAGGGTTATTTAGTGCAACATTAAGTGGAATTGTATGTTGTTATTTGATTTATATATAAAAATAGGATGAAGAAATAAAGAATAAATATATAAAAAATGCAATATCAATTTCAGTAAAACAGAATAAATATGATATTAATAGAAATGTAGAACAAATTGTACAAGTATGTGCAGAACATAAGAAGCCAAGAAAATTGATTAAATTCCTTGAAGTATTGTTATTTCAACTATTTGTGTTAGAAATTACGAGAAGATGAAAAAGATAAAAGACAAAAGAGTATTATACTGATTATAGTGAATCAAATAAAGAAAATGCATTTCTTAACAAAGTTTCTAAAAGAGAATTGTTTACCAAGAAAGAATAGTCGTTTTAATTCTGATTCACAACTTCCAACAAAGAGTGATAAGAAGAAATTAATAGATAATATTGAATCAGCTGTTTTACATAGTAAAATGACACAGAAATATCATTTTTTAAAAAATCTATTTATATTGTAGTTTATTTTAATTCTTGTTTTTTTACAGAAAGAGATTTAGCATTACAGAATTTTAAATGTGGTAAAGTTCCTATTCTAATAGCGACAGATATAGCTGGAAGAGGATTAGATATAAAGAATTTGAATTATATTATCAATTATGATTTTCCTTCTAATCTTGATCAATATGTATTTATTATTATTTTTAATTGTTTCTAAATATCAATAGATTCATAGAATTGGAAGATGTGGAAGAGGAAATATAAAAGGAACAGCCATTAGTTATTTCACAAGAAACTATTCTGCGCTTGCTCCTGATTTAGTTGATTTGTTAAAATCCTGTGATCAGAAGATAGATCAATATTTATTTGAATTGTGTGATAATCAAAACAGAATAAATGCTGTAGATCATTTAGATGAAATGAAAGATGAAGTGAAAGAAGGAGGTGATGATGATAAGGAAGAGGAAGAAGGAGAATGTGATGATGATGAAGAAGAAGAAGAAGAAAAAGTAAAGGAAAGAAAAAGTCATAAAATATTAATAAAATAATTCATTATACATTTTCTTTAAATAACCAAAAAAACATACAAAAACAATAATACACATAGATACACAAATTTTAAATATCATTTATATTAAAGATTGAAAAAATTTACATATAACTCTGTATTTTATATGATTGTAAAAATTGATTACAGCTAATAATACCACTTCCAACACCACACCATCTACTATTTGAACTTACATGAACTTCACTATCAGCAAAATCCAAAAATATAAATTCACTTGGAATATGATATTCTTGATGATCTAACATTATTATATACTTGGGTTTAACTATATTATTCTCTTTACAATATTCATGAATCTCATTCATCAATGATTTATGAATTTCATATAAAATTGAATGATGTAAAGTAATTTTTGACATTACATAATTACCATTCTTTGAATCACTTCCTTTTGGACAATTAAAATAGAAATTATTCACATCACTACATATCTTCCATTCTTCTATACATTTACTTCTACTCCAATTCATTATATTAGCAGGAGGTATTATATTACTACCACCATCACCTGGTGATGTGTTTGTTAGATTATTAAGTGGAGATAAAGGAGATAGTGGTGAAGATAAGATATTTAGATTACTAAAACTATTACTGTTCATATTATTATTATTATTATTTTGTAATATATTCTTATTATAATAATCTCTAATACAGTCAATTATACGATATGAATTATATTTCAAAGAATGAGATGGACCAATTGTATTGATCATTTTATTTTCTATTTTTAAACCTGTTATTAATGTTTGTTGAGGTAGGAATTTAATTACTAAACTTGTGATGTTTGTATTACTATTCTGCAATAGAGATAGACTATGTCGAGTATAATACCAACCTAAATAACCAGTTATTCCAAAATTAACAAACTGGGGGTTATATATTGATGGTATAATGGATTTATCAATCACATTTTCTATTGATATAATTAAAGGAATAGAATGGTTTATGATTGTATTAGTTGAATTTACATTTGTATTATTCTTTACATAATTTGTCTTAGATATTGTCTGTAGTTGGTCATTTATAGATTTCTTTTTATTCAACAACAAATCTCTACTTATTTCTACAATCTTTTTATTACTTTCATTATATTGAGTCACATCTAATTTATTACTCATTTTATTATTATCATATAACTGTATTGAGATATGAATACCCAAACACTTTGCATTTAAAATACTTTTGTTAATAAAACCATCCTCAACTTCATGAGTAATATTATCAATTGATGCTAATGAAAATACACTTGTTGTACTTAATTCATTCAATGATTTCTTTAACAAATTTCTATTTGATCCAGGTGAATTAATATTATTATATATAGAGTTATTTCTACTATGATTGGATACTCTACTGCTATTCTTACGACTATTATTATTATTATTATTATTATTAAGTTGTTGTAATTGTAAAATAGTCGGTGTTTGTGGCTTTGGAGGTAATTTATTCTTATCAATTATCAACATATTATTACTAGATGATGATTTATTAATTGGTTTCTTTCTTCTTAACACTGTTTGTCTATGTGAATTGAGTGATGATGTAGTTGATCTTGCAGATAAATCACTGAAACAGATTGAACTAATTCTATCATTTATACTATCTTCACTTCCTTCTTCATCATCATCTTCATCTTCTCCATTGTTAATATTGTCATTTTCACTATCAGAATCATCACTAAATCCATAATTATAAAATAATTCATTATCTTCTATCATATTCACACTTTCATATATTTTACATTCGAATATGTAATTTGGTTGTAAAAACATTCTTTCTTCTTCCATAATTTCTATTGTAAATGGATTGTAGATTAAATTATTATAACTATTTATCAATAAATAGTCATTTTCATAATCGTATGATTCAATTACACTATCTATTCTATTTATTTCACTATCATTTTCAATGGATGGATATTCATTCATATTCCTCATCTTTATTTCTGTGTCCGGTAGTAAGTCAATTACACCGTTTGGTATATATTCATGATATTTATCACTGGGACTATGGTTCCTTAATATACGCATGTGGTTAGAGGACATTGTTTGGATTGATTCTTTCTTGGTATCTGCTGATTGTGCATTTACTTCAACTGTTTTAGGGGTTGCTATTGATTCTATTTGGCATGTGTTTGGTACATCTATATCATTATATGGTAATTAAATGATACTCTCATGTGTTTCATCTTTCTTTTCTAATATATTTACTAATTCTACATTTTCATTTATTTGGGGAGTTTCTTTTATTTCGATAATATCTATAATGTATAAATACAAACAAATCATAATATATAGGATAGATGAATATATTCTCTTGTAATAAATTATTCATTTTATGCAGATATCATGTGATTTAAGTATATTCTACACTACCTCATTTTCATTTACACAACCAATTTAAATAAGAGGTTTATAATAGTATATATCATACCTATTGATTTTCCAGAACAACAATTCCCCATAAAAATACTAATGTGATTGTATAACGGAGATTAGAAAAATTGAAAATCTAATACAAATACACACTGTATTTGTGTATAATAAATAAATCATCAATATAATCTCATATATCCATAATAAACAATTAATTACCTTATAATGTTTATTTTAATAGTGAAACATGACAAATAAACCCAATATACAACTTGAAATGTTGATATGGTAAAATGTGGTCAGATTCACATAATTAAAGCAATTATATGAATATAAAGAATAATAATGAGAATAATATAATATTGAGAGTGTATATTACTCCATTATTGCTTGTATCGTCGTTACTTGTACTAACTGTTTCTATACTTCCTGTATTTTCATTTACATTATCATCATCATATATTTCCTCTTTTTTAAATTTTAAGAATATCTGTTCAAATTTTGTAAGAACATCGTTTTTTAAACTCTCACTACATACAACATAATCATTTCCATGATAATCTACATATTTATGACGAAATGAACTAGTACTATGCATATATTGATCATCATACCCATCTAATATGGAGAAATAATTCTTCAAATCCTTAGTATAGTATTTATTATTACCATTTTCAGCAAATACAAAATCAATATGTATATGACCATCATAATAATATAATCTACTAGAGTAGATTATATTATTGTACAATGCAACAGATTCATCTGCTTCATCTGATGTGTAATTATACTTTAAACATTTATCATTAGGAATTGGTTTGGTGAATTTAGTAATTCGGTTGATTATTTCATTCAGTTTGGTTGAATTTTCATATTCTAATAAATACAAATTATCATCATAATTACCCGCATCATTATAAATTAATAGTCTTTTTTCTGATTCACTTTCTGTTATAATATATTCTTTTTTAACAAGTGTATCAAAAGCATAGTCGTTAACATTACACTTGTAATAATCTTTATCTTTTAAAGGGAAAAAATAACTACATATTGATTGGTCATATATAAAATTATTCCATCCTGGTTCAATTCCACTCTTTTCTTTATCAACTATCTCATCATTTATACTCATCAATTTCACTGATTCTATTTCAATAAAATGAATATAGTTATTAGTATATATACTTGTTTCTGAATCTAATGATAATACTAATTTTATTTGCTGAACATCATCTTGATGATATGAACTTGTTTGTTTAATTATTGTTAAAGTATTATCAACAACAAAATATCCTCTATAATTACCATTAAATTCATTAACATCTTCATAATAATATCCTTTTGATACTTTTGTTTCTTTTTTAGATTCTTCTTTCAATAATCTTTCTATTCCAATTTTATTGGAAGGATTATAATTCTTTGCATTGTTATAGGTCTTATTGAATAAAATATCTAAATCAGTTTCAAAATCTAATGCTTTTTCATAACATTCATATAAATCCCAGTTATTATTCATATAATTCCCTAAATCACAAATATATTTGCACTTACTTTCAAGACATGTGTAAAAGTAAGAATGTCCTCCATAATCCATCCTAGTATATGTATCATAGACAAGTGCATTGTATTTATAACTTTCAATATTTAAAGATATTCCCTCATTTCTAACTTCTATCAATTTAATACCTTTAAATCTACTTAAACGATTAGGAGTATAACCATAAAAATCTGTTCCAGGTGAATAAGATTCTAATTTTGTATTATTCAATACATACATTATTCCATCCAAACTACCTATATTACATATATTATTTATAATACTATATTCTTTTAAGTAAGTGTTTCTTTCATCTGATTGTATATAACATATTGTCTGATAGTCATCTGTTTCACAAGATAATTTTTCTGTTTTATGAATTTCTGTGATTATTTCTTCAATATCTTTAGTTGTGTTAACACATTTCTCTTTCAATTCTCTATATAAGGATTATATTCAATAATTATACCTATAAGTAAATATTTTATTACGATCAACTTCACAATCACCTAAATCATCCCATTCATTAAATAAGAAATTGGAACTATTCTCTTCAAATACTATATTATTTATTATAATGTAATCATCTTCTATCTGATATTCAAATGAAAATACCCATTTATAATAATAATTCCAACCTCTTCTAATAACATTAATATTCGTATCGGTAATAAAGATACTACTTAATATAAAACTTCCACTTAGATGTAATGGGATATCAGGTAATATAGCAGCGTTAATGTCTTTGTTGGATATTCCACTAATGTGTTTAGATCTTTCACTTCTGTGAGATAATCCCAAAATCTTTTCTCTCTTCTCAACTGAACAGTAAATTGGAAGTAGCAATATAATGAAGAATAAGACTATATCAAAATTATTGAGATAATATACTTCTAATACCCTTCATTTCAACTGTAAACAGAAAATGAAAATGTAATAACCCTCAAAATTTTCATTAAATTTACCATATTCATATCAAGCCAAGCCTCAAATTTTTAATATTTTTATTTAAACGTAATATAATGTCAAATGAGAATGATATAAGTTGGAAAACAAAGTATATATTACAGAAAGAAGAAAATACTACTCTGAAGGTATTTTTATGGTTTATAGGTTGTTTTTTAGAGTGATATTGAAGAGTTGAATAAAAAAGTAAATGAATATTACAGCAAGAATAAATGCTATAGTGACATGCTATCCTTTATTAAAACATCCTTTAGAAGCGTAGAAGTATAAATATACTTTATTTTGTTATTATTATAAAATAGGATAGTTGCAATGTATTAATATCATGTAACAAATCAATTCAAAATAGTAAAGTATATACAAATATTGATATAATGAAATCTAGGAATTTATTAGTTATAAGAATACAGTTTATTCTCTTTCAAACTATCTAAACAATATAGATAATATCTCTTCATCTCCTTTATCTGTATCTCTGTCATCTATATCCTCATCTTTTCACAAAATATCTCCTCATTCAATTGATGCTAATTCTGAAGATGGTCGTGAATCAGTCGATCCAGTTCCATTACCACCTGATCTTATTATTAGCGATAATAGTAATAAACAATTACTAAACTCAACGAAATCAATCATTTATAATTCCAATCCACCTTCATTAGCAACCTTAAGTAGTAATTTAGATAAAATAGAAATATCATTAAAAGAATTTCAATTAGATAATGTTAAGAATGAAGATATAGGTATGAAAAGAAGAAAAAGAGTAAGAAGAATAAATGAGGAAATGAATATATCAATAAAGAATAGTTTTAATAGTTTTAATGATATATTTACTGATTTTTCAAATGGTATAATGGAAGTATTAAGTTATAAAAATAACGAAATAAATGAACTGAATAAAAAAAATCGAGATTTGCAGTTAGAATTACAAAATATGAAAGGCAATATATTAACATATGTTAGAGTAAAACCAAACAATGAAAATGAGAATAATAATAAGAGAATATTAAATATAATCCATTCTGATCATGAGGTAGTAGCAATAAAAGATGAATATACTAAAAACTGGAAACCTTATGAATTTGACAAGTGTTTTGATAGTAATACCACTCAAACTAGAATATATGATGAATTTGAAAGCTTAATTCCAATATTCTTAAATGGATATAATATCACATTAATGGCATATGGTGAAACTGGAAGTGGTAAATCGTATACAATGTTTGGTTCTGAGACAAGCTTACAAATAAATGCACAGGAAGCTACAATGGTTTATGATAAAGAATTAGGTTTGAATTATCGATTATTAGATAAATTGTATCAATATTTGAGATATTATAAAACACCTTATCAATTGTTTATATCAATGGTTGAGATATACAATGAAGAAGTGTTTGATTTATTGAACAGCAATGGTCCAACCAAAGTCCAATTAAGAGCAACAGATAAAAACGTTGAAATAAAAGATGTAACAAAAGTAGAAATAGGAAAGAGTGAAAATATTCAAAATATCATTGATATATATCAAAAAGGATTATTATATCGATCAACATCAATCACTTGTATAAATGAACATAGTTCCAGATCACATTGTATATTGACAGTAGAATTATTACAATATTTACCTCAAGGAAGTGGAATATTAATCAGTAAGTTGAATTTAGTTGATTTAGCTGGTAGTGAAAGAGTCAAAAGATCTGGAGCATGTGGTGAAAGATTAAAAGAAGCTCAAAGTATCAATAAATCATTATCAGCACTAGGAAATGTAATAACAGCGATAAATGAGAAACAAACTCACATTCCCTATAGAGATTCAAAATTAACATTATTATTAAGAGATAGCTTAAATGGTAATAGTAAAACGGCTATAATTTTTACAGTTTGTGATAATGAAGATGATTATGAAGACAGTCTTTGTACATTGACATTTGGAAATAGAGTAAAGAAGATAGAATTTGGTAAATGTTCAAAGATTGTGGAGATAAAGAATCAAGAAGAAACAGTTAAGAAATTAAAGAAACAAATTGAAACATTGATTCAATGTAATGCTGAGAAATTGAGACTACAGAAAGAAGAATTTGAAAAGTATGAAAGAAAGATTAGTGATGGATTTATTAAAGTCAAGAAGAAGATGGAAGATAATGAAATATTGTATAAAATACAGATAGAACAATTGAATCAAAAGATTGCTAGATTAAAGAATCAAATATCATTTTTAGAAGGATCGATTAAGTCTGAGAAAGTACATCCTGTAAAGAAGAAGAAAGTAAATAATACCAATTATTCATCAACTTTATTGACAAAAGATGTTTTTGATAGGAAATACAATAATATGTATTTGAGTCAAAGAAAACCATCTTGTGAATCATCTGCATTTGTATCAAAGATACCACGATTAGCTAAAGCTAATAAGAACAACAATTCTAAAGATCATAATTGATTTTTAATTTAAAGTTTACAAAATAGTTGTTAAGTTTTTTTAATCATTACTTAGTATTATTGTGTTTAAAATTCTTTGTTTTGAATGTTTTTGAAATATTATCCGTTACACAAATATCAATTTTTAAAAATGCAAAGTTTAAGACATTATTCAGGATTAAAATATGATTTTGTATATTTTTTCGATATATATATGTATCTATCAGACAGCAATTGATTCAAGTTTAACATTTAGCGTATATACAAATAATTACTTTCTAGAATTGTAAAACGCTTACAGTATCAGAAAATACACTGACATGCAAAGTGAAGAATACAAAATCGAAGAAAGGAAAGGATTATATACTGAAAATACTGAAATCAGAACTTCCAACAGATACATTAGAAAAAATTGTATATTTTAGTAATAATTTAATAGAAAAATAATATGTCATTGCAATGTGGTGACAAAATTCTTCCTATAACAAAATCCCTTATTACTGACAAGCATCAGTTTATTATAATTAGATCTTATGCAGCAGAGGGTTGTTTACTCCCTAGTATATCTTCAGACCAGAGTAGCTTGAATATTACTATACTACCTTATTTAGTTGAAATTGGAGAAGGTTTACAACAGTTACATTCTCAAAATATTATTAATGGGAACTTAAAACCATCTAATATCATACTAACAGATGATAAAAGTCATATTTTACTATCAGATTATGAAATTAATGAACTACGTAGTTGTTCAATAGAAAATATCAATTATTACAGTCCTGAACAGTTAAAAAGTTGTGAATTAAGTAATAATTCAGATATATGGAGTTATGGTTGTGTTATTTATTATTATATAACAAATGGAGATGTTTTATTCAAAGGAAAGAGTTTTAATGAAATATATTCGATGATAATAGAGTGTAATTATAACTTAGATAAATCATTTCCATGTTATTTTAGAGCTTTATTAATAGGCATGCTTAATACAGATCCTTCTAAGAGAATATCTTTAGATATTATAATATCATTGTTGAATAGTAATTTTCTATATATATATTATTGTTTTTATAGATATTAATAAAGATAAATCTGAGAATATTAGCGATTTTAATTTCACAAGAGACACCTTAAAAGGTATTGGAATGAGTATTGATGAAAAGAAGTTGTTTTCCAGTGGAAATGAAATGACAGTTGGAATTGATTTAGGTGGAAAATATATAAAGATGAGTGGATATGATTCATCCAATCAGAATTCAATTCCAATGATCATTGAGAATATTTATAATGAAAAGAAGACTGAAGTAGTTGTTGATTATACAAATAACAGATTATTTGGTAAAGTAAACAGTGAATCATCAAATTATAAGAATGTTATAACGGATATAAAAGACTTATTTGGTAGAAAGTATGCAGATGTAGAGAATATTGAAAAGAATCATTTCCCTGAATCAATATGTAGATTGAATGATGGATCAATTGGTTTTAAAGTATATATATATATATATATTTATGTTATTATTATTATTATTATAGTTTATTCATTCAAATGGTAGTGAAATTGAATTGAATATTAGTGATATATTGTATGGTTATATTCATAATATTCACAATTATCTATCCACTAAATATTCCACTTCAAATATCCACTGCATTTTATCAACTCCATCAAACTATACAAACAGTGATATAGAGATAATTCGACAAATATTCACTTACAATGGATTTAATACTGTTTATTTTATTCCTGAATATGTTTCAACAGCATTATATTATGGTTATAAAATGAATTCAAAGTATTTGAGAGATACAGTTGGTAAATTGGTGCTTATAATTGATATTGGCTATTTGAATACAACAATTAGTTTGAATAAATACAAAAGAAATAGTTTAGAGATAGTGAATAATGTGTTTATTAATAATCTTGGAGGTAAAGAGATAGATAATATAATGATGGAATATTTTGATAAATTGATTAAAGATTCATGTAATGTCAATATATATGAAGTGCCAAGGTATTATTTGAAAGTAAAGAATGAAATAATTAAACTGAAAGAATCACTATCAAATCAAATAACTAATTCTGTATAAATATATATTTTTTGGTTTTATTTTCAATAGTTGAAAGTTCATATCACTTTAGATGATAATGTATTTGATTATTCTTTTACATATAATGAATTTAACACATTAATAACATCCAAACTAATTACAGAGAGATTGACAAAATCGTTAAATGAGATAATAAACAGTTCAAAACTAAATGATGAAGAGAAGAAATCAGTAGAAGTAGTAATGATTGGTGGAACTTCAAGAATTCCATTATTTCAAACAACAATAGAAGAATATTTAAAATCAATAAACAATGAAAACAGAGTGAATAAGAGTATAAATATTGATGAATGTATAAGTAATGGAAATAGTTACTATGGTTTAATCAAAGAGGGAAAATGGAAATATACAATTGTGAATGAACCATCATATGATTCAATACAAACATTTAAAAAGTCATTCTCTTTACCATCTAAACCTAATTCATTGTTTATGAAGATATTAAATACTTATTATTTGATTAAAACTCTCAATAATAGTAATAATAAACAAAGTTTTGATTTTACAAATATTGATTTAATTCAATTAGCAAAGTGTATTAAACATCAAATATCATGTTTAAAGAAACATTTTAATAATAATAATAATAATAATAATAGTGATAATATAGAAAAACAAGTAATTGAAGCATTATTAAAAGAAATAAATTCAAAGTGGTTAGAATATGAAGATAATGAAGGATTATTGGAATTATACACAATATCATATAATCTACAGGAAATAATATCCAATAACAACAATACAGTAAAAGAAGAAATTGAAGAAGAAACAGAAGTTAATGGAATGAATGAAATGAGTGAAATACTGTCGTTAATAGAAATGCAATTTGATTATTTCCATAGTCATATTGATATAGTCAAAACAAAACCATTATTAGAACATTCGAAAGAAATGGAAGAGAAACTATCTGAATATGATAAGAATGCTGAATTATATTCGTTACAAATAGCTGAATTACAGACACAAATGTATTATCATTATATTTTTAATATCATTTTTATTAGAAATGAGAATCAGTCAGTGATAGAAACATTCAAAGATTGCCAATATGAATATATAAATGAATTATCAAGATATCTTCAGATATTACCTACTCAATTGCACTTTTTATCCAAATTAGATGATATTGAATATGTTATACAAGCACTCAATACAAAATTGAATTCTGTTGTTGAATTGCTAGGAAAAGATATGAAAAAGATGAAGTATAATGATTTTATCTCATATTTATTGTATAGAAACAGTATTGCATATGATTATCAATGTGAATATATATCACAAGCCTCAAAAAGATACTTTGAAATTATTGTTTAATATATTTCCAAATCCTTTACCTACTACAATATTTGAATTGGCTGATATATACTCTCAAGTACAACCACAATACTCACAGCTTATTCATGATGGAAAGTTGTTATTATCTCAAAAAGTATCAGATTATATGGATATGTTTGATAAAAGAAGAGAGTTAAGTATTAAAATGAATGAACTAGGATAAAGTTATTGAAGTTGTAGCTGATAATATTGAAGTAAAATATAATACACTGAAGTCAATATATGAAATATTGCATGAAATTGAATGAAAAAGCGAATTTGACAAATAATGAATATCACGAACAATTGACTAAATATATGTATTATATATTATATACTATTTATTGATTTAATAGAAATGAAATACAAGAATGTGTTCCAAAGTTAGAGAATGAAAAAGAATTGAAAATGGAATTTATTAAGTTTCAAACTACTCATCCAACCTTTCAAAGACAGAATTTGAATGTAAGTGATGATATAAATAGGAATATGTCAATATATGAAGATTTTAACAAATTGTTAAAAATGACAAAGAAGAGATTGTCTTTATTGATGTATTATAATTGTTTTATCTTTTTCTTATAAATATATATATAGTGAAGATTTCAATACAAATGTGGGTAATTTGAATCTAAATATTCCATGTCTTGTGGAATATAAAAGAATAGTTGAAAATGTCAAATCAAATGTGGATGATGATCATCACTCTCTAATATCATATTGTGAAGATTTAAACGTATGAATAATTATAATTATTATTATTGTAATATATAGAAATTAACAAGTTACAGTCAGAATTCAATTCAAACCATCACAGCATTAGTTACCTAATTTAATGTATTATTCATACATTCATATATATTATAGAGAATCAATAAAAGAGGAATTAATCAATGAAGAAATGAAATCAGACACATTCAGCAGTCTTAGTAACTATCTAAATGAAGCAGAAATGAGATTAATGATGATTCATTCATTCGGTGAAAACTGTAAGTTATATAATGAAATAGTTGAAAGAAGAGAAGATACAATAGCAACTAAAAAGAGTGAATTAATTACCTATCTTAGTGAATGTAATGATGAAGTACAACTCCTACCAAGAATCATTAAAGATGATTTTAATCAATTTTCTAATTCAATATTAAACATGTTAGAAAATACAACACTTGGATTATCGCAATTAATTGTTATTGAAAATGATGTATTGAAAAGAAGTGAGCAGATTATACAATCATATTTAACATCATTTGAGAGTTATAAATCCAAATTAATAAACCTTAGTAATAGATTAGATGATAAAGAATTGAAAGATGAAATTAATGAATTCTTATCAAAGAGTCACAAAACCAAATTCAATTTCAGAAACATTTTCTGTGAATAAAGCTGCTTGTGACTTTTATAAAAGGATTTTGATTGATAAATGCAATAAAAAGAAAAGTAAATTGAATGAATTTTTGAATCTCATTATGAAAAATAAAGAATATTTGAGTGTAATATTAGAAAATGTTCCATTAGAAGAAGCTCAGAATTATGTAGATGATGATTTTACCAAATACAAATTTGATGTATTAGAAACTAAGTTAGATGATTCAAAGAAAATAATAACCAAATTGAGAGATTCCATTACTGAAAATGTGAATAATTATATGTATATAATAATATTTATTAATGACTATACTGTAGTACTCCAATTGTAGAACAATTAGTTGAATTTAAAGAGAAATATCCAGTTTTAGAGAAACTAATAGAGAAATATCAATCAATACTTACCAATAAAGGATCTAATAAAAGAATAGCTTCAACTGATTTAATTAAGAGTTATTTGGAAGTAAAAGATATGTATTTAGACACTCAGAATGAATTAAAATCACAGATAGAAGAGGAAAAGAAAATAATTCAATTGTTTATTTTTTACTTCAATACAACTCCAGAAGTATTCTCATTCCTAGACAATAAAGATGTTTTGAAATATAAAGAATTATTTGATAAATACAGTAATAAGGATGATAAGAAAGCTTCACTCGATGTAATATTATCAATTGTAGATATGAAAGAATTACATCAATATTTCTGTGATTCTATTCATGATTTTATAAAAGAATATTAGTATATATATATATTGTTATATTATTATTATTATTAAATAGTAATAAAGTTGCTAAAATCTTGAAATGTATTACATTTGTTGATGAAAATGAAAATTCAAAACACATAAAACAATATAAAGAGAATGAAATATCAAAACTAATATCAACATTCACAAAATATCGTCAGTCAGTAATAGATTACTATAAATCCGTAACAATTGACACAATATCACATCTAAATGAAATTAATTATTATAATATAATTGATTGTTATAATGAATATTATTTAAGTCAATTGGATGAATATTCTCAGATTAATAATGATGAACATGAAGATGAAGATTGGAAAACTTATTCTAAAGAGATATTAAAGATGTATAACTCATCAATACTTAGAGTAAAACAAGAATTTGATGTACATTTGACCAAACTGGAGAATGTTGAACTTCAGAATGATTTAAAGAAAAAAATGGAAGAAAATACTGTTACATTTTCTATTTTGTTTGATGTCTGTGATACTTTGTTTAGTTATGAGAAAGTTAGTACTCCCATGTTACCTACATCTGAAAAAGGAAATAAGAAGAAGAAGTTGATCAGGAGAAATATCAAATCTACCAACTTATCAAAGAATAAAGTGATTCATGAATGAAAATCCTTTGCATTCACTTTCTCAAACCAGCAGATCTTCTTCAAAGTTAATAACATCTTATAGAAGATCAGTGTCTTCTCATTTACAGAGAAAAGGGAGTTTTCCAATCAAATCAAGTGTTGAATTGTTTGATGGAATTGAACCACCACAAACTCCTCCAACATCTAATCCTTTACCACCACCACACCAGCGTTCAGGTTCAAAAGTGAAAATGACATTCAAACCAGATAATAATTCGACTGAAGATGAAAATCTTCCTGAATCTTAAATTTAAGATGTTTGTTTTTAAATTATTTTTCTAGATCAAGCATAATTTTATTTTGAAATTTGAAAATGAAAAGCAAGCCAAGCTTATTTAAAAATGCTTGACTTTAAAGAAATTGCTAAATACAAATATCAATTTGTATCTTATCATTTTTATTTTGTTTAGACAAATCTCGACCAAAATGTGAATTATAGAGTATTTCTGCTGTATATCTTTTAGAATGTTGGTGTTTTATATCTACTGAAAAATGAAATTACTTGTAAAGTTCGTCCTTATCGCACATATGATGATGGAAAAGAAAGAGTGATGAAATTGTTTGAATTCTCATGTTCAAAAAAAGCTTTAGCTAGATTAGTATTTTTATTATTGTTTATATGGATTAGGAGAATACAATATTGCAATTAGAAGGAGATAATATTGCATATTACTCAAAAATGTTGTATATAGAAGATGCGTTCCTGTTAGTAAGATTTTCTTATACTATTTTTTCATCTTTAAATCCAGCAGAGAATATTAGCACAGACTCTATTAGTTACTTAATCCAAATTTGTGAAGGATTGAAGCAGTTGCATAGTCAACAAATAATGCATGGCAATTTAAATCCATCCAATATATTATACCATGAAAAGAGAGATAGAATATTGCTTTGTGATTATGGAATTAATAATGTAAGAACAAATAGAAGAAAAAAGTGTTTGAATTATACAAGTCCAGAAGAATTAGAGAATAAGGAAATAAGCTATGAAACGGATATATGGAATTTAGGTTTGATAATATACAAGTTTCTAGTTGGAAATGACTTATTTGATTCAAATGTAACAAGTGAAGAAATAAAGCTGTGTAAATACAAGATAAAAGAAGATAGGTAATTTGTGCTTGAAGATGTTATTAGAAATGATAATAAGAGCAAATCCAAAAGAAAGATTATCGCTTGATAAAATAGAAAGAATATTAGATAGTATAGATTTATAATAATCTTTAATTCATTAATAGAATGTAATGTATTTTATTTACCAGATGATGAAACAACAGAAGAAGAGGTGTTATTGCAGGTATTTGATGGTTTAGAATGTGATATAAAACAACTTATGGATTTGCATAACCTTCCACAAACGAATATTTTTACAGTTGGTGTAGATTTTGGTGGAAATAGTTTTAAAATGAGTGGAAATGATTCATTGACGAATGTTAATTATTTTTTAGATAAAGAAATGTATATTTTAAGCTATTATAATTATATTATAGAGTATCAATTGAGTTTTCTAATAATCGTCTATTTGGTGTGAATAATAGAGTATATATCATTTCATCTTTATTTTATTTATAGATAAGTAAGAATTATAAGAATGTTATAACAGATATAAAAGACTTATTTGGTAGAAAGTATGCAGATGTAGAGAATATTGAAAAGAATCATTTCCCTGAATCAATATGTAGAATGAATGATGGATCAATTGGTTTTAAAGTATATATATTGATATTAATATTGTAATTAGATTAAACATGCCTCTTGGTGAAAGAACACTATCAATAACTGATTTATATTATTGTTATTCCAAGCATATATACGATATAATGAAGAATAAATACAATTTCAAACATTTGAATTGTGTTTTATCAGTTCCAGTTTACTATAACGAATATCAGATTGAGTTATTAAGAAATATCTATAAGAGTAATGGTTTTGAGAATATTGAAATAATTCCAGAGTATTTATCAACAAATTTGAATTATGCATATTTAAACCAACAACTATTCACCTAAAACAACCAATAGAATTGAATTATTCGTTGATATTGGATATTTAGATACAAACCTATGTTTGAGTAGTTTTAACAGTGATTATGTGGAAGTATTGAAAATAAAAACAATTAGTAATTTAGGAGGTAGAAGAATTGATAATTTGATAATAGATTATTTCAAATCATTAATATTTGCTAAAACATCCATCAATATTGAATCAAGTGAGAATAGTATATTATATTTAAGAGTAAAATCAGAAGTGATTGATATAAAAGAAAAATTATCAAGCGGTTGTGGTTTTGTTTATTATTCTATTGATTTAGGAGATGATAATTTTGAAGGAACATTTCATAATAAGGAATTGAATGGTATTATTAATACAAGTTATATTGATGATGAATTGACTAATGGAATTGACACATTGATAAAAGAAAGTGAATTGAATGATGAAGAGAAGAAATTAATAGAAGTAGTAATGATTGGTGGAACTTCAAGAATTCCATTATTTCAAACAACAATAGAAGAATATTTAAAATCAATAAACAATGAAAACAGAGTGAATAAGAGTATAAATATTGATGAATGTATAAGTAATGGAAATAGTTACTATGGTTTAATCAAAGAGGGAAAATGGAATTACTATTATAAGGAAGATAAGCAAGTGAAAAGTGTTAATTATGAGTATATTTATTGTTGTTTTATTTAATAATTATAGTTATCCATTTGAAATGAAATTATTAGCCATCTGAAATAGAAATGAAGTATTTAGATATATTTGATACATTATGTTTGATAAATCAATCAGAAATACAAGTCACTCATCCTGAACTGATTAAAGAAGTATCTGAATGTTTAACCTATGAAGTGAGATATTTGAATGAGATGATGAAAGAAAAACCAAAGAATCAACATAATCATAGTAAAATAGAGAAAAAGAATAATGAAAAGAAAGATGACGAAGGTAATGAAACAAAAGATGAAAAGATGGTTGATACAAAATCTAGTGGAAATAGTAAGATAGATGGTGAAAGTGCTTTTACAGATTCAGAATCTGATGATGAAGATATCAATGTTTATAGACCAAATAAACCTACAGAAATATCATTTCAAGATTCTTTAGAAATAACATTAGTTCAGATGGAGAATAAGTGGAAAGATTATCAAGCTGCTGGTTTGTCAAGATTATGTATAATAATGCAGAGGTTTTATACACTAATATCTGATTCAACAATATCGTATGATAATGCCCCAAATATAATGAGAATATTGAAAGAGATAGTGAAAGAATATGAATTATTGAAAAGGAAATTGGAGTTAATTATAGCTGTATTATCTTTAGATGATTCAAAAAAGAAAGAAAATGAGTTTATTTCATATGATAATAACTATAACAGTATAATGTCAAGAAGAAATGATTTAGAGAATAAAATGTATATATTATTGTTATTATTATTTATTATTGATAGTTATCATTATCAGAAATCACTTCAAACAATTATACATTTACCTTACCAATCAATTGGCTTTATGACTGATTATATGAATGGAGTTTTAACATATATCCACACATTTGTTACTTTTGAACAAGTGAATGAGGAATTTGACGAATTAAACAGTCAATTCCATTCAATTATTAAGGATTTTCAAAATGATTTTAATCAGATAAGAAATGATGTGGAATTCAAGTTATTGCCATTAGAATTGAAAGAAAAGATAAGAAAATTGTTAGATGAAATACCAACAATACTTCCTGAAGATATTGATGAGTTATATTCAATTTATAATGTATAATAATAATAATACATTTATTGTAATATTATATAATATAGAAAACATATACACCTTACAAAGATATAGTTAAAATAGAACATGAATTATTCAAGCAATATCTATCAGAATTAGAAACTGTAATACCAGAAATTGAGAAAGAGTTACCTCCTTATATCCGATTAAGTACATTAAAGACAATAATAAAAATATCACAACTATCAATAAACAACCATTATCAAAACCTGAAAGAGATTTATGAAACAAGAAGCAATATAGAAAGAGAAACTAAACAAGCAATTCCATTTTATCAAAATAAGATAAAGAAGATAAAGTATAAATATATAGTGATGTTTATTGTTTTTAAAATGAAATAGAGATGATATTGATTTGAGTTTGAAACAAATAGATCCAGAAGAGAATCTCTACAAGACAATTCAAACATTTCAAAATGATCATTTAATCTCCATAAGTGATAAAGATGTTGTTGAGTTATTTAAGAAGTTTAGAGAATGTAATGATGATTATGAATATGTATTACAATGTGCAAAAGATAAAGTGAATATTTTAGTGTATTATATATTGTTATTGTTTATTATTGTTAGAATTGATAATGAAGATGAATGTGATAATATTGAAGATGGTTGTGAAGAGGATAATGAAATAATGGATTGTGTTGATGATTTTAGAAGAAGAATTAATCAGATAAAAGTGAAAATTGAAAGACCAGGAAGATCTTTAGTTTCTTATTGTGAAGATATTAACGTATATAAATGTTTGTTATTAATTGAATAGTCTTTGATTAATGGATCATTATTGTTGAAAAGTACAACTGAAATAAACAAAACAAATACATCTACACATACATATATGTATATATTTATATATATATATATTATTGTTTATATTTTTATTAAATATTAGAGATAAACAAATCAAAGAATTGAAAGATAGAAATCCTGATGATCAACTTTTACATTCATTATATAAGATGTTAAACAGCAATAATGAGAAGATAAAAACAGAAACAGATGGATCAATAATCAATTCCATCATTGAAGATTGTAAATCGCAAGTAAATGATTCTCTTACACACAGATGTGAATTGTTGAAGGGAAAACTCAAGAAGTATGAAAATGAGATTAAGAATTTACCAGATAGTGGAGAAAAGAATAAATTTTCTAGTTTTATTAATGAAAACATTCCACTATTAGAAAATAAGGATATAAAATTCTCGGAATATATAAGAATCGATAATGCGAAACAAATGTACTTAAATTCCTTAATAAAATCCTATATTACTTATTATACACTCAATAAAAAGGAAATTGAAGAGAACAGATTTAAAGTGGAAGATTTAAAGCTGAAATTGAAGATACAAGAGTTCATTAACGCTTCTCATAACTTAGATACAATCTCTAACGCATATAAATTTTCAGAAGAAGCTGGTAATATAAACAGGATGATTATTCTCGACTTAATGGCTTATAATAAAGCTTCATTAGAGAATTTAGTGAAAATTGTTGATGAGAATATTGAAAAACTAGATGGTCTTATTGATAATGATTCATTTATGAAAATGAAACAGTTTTTACAATCAGACTACACAACATTATCTTTGTCTGAATTAAGGAAGGAAAATAACGAAATTGAGAAGGATGTTCATAGATTTAAGAAGTATCTCAGAAATTCAATTTTCAATATATTGAACGAGAGACTTAAGAAATTATCTACAATAGAAGTAAATACAGATGTTCAACAGTTGAAAGATATGTACAATGATCTAATGGAGAATCCTAAACACACTACAGAATGTGTAAGGACTGTTTTTAGAAGCTGAAACTAAAATGAAGAATTTAAGCATATAGAACTTCACAAAAAAATAAGTGTAATTAGTCACACTGTATTCTGATTTAACAATAAACATTGAGCTGTTGTATGGGCATTATTTAAAAAATGAATAGATTGTCGTTTCATATTCAGAAAAGATTTTAGATAAACCCATTTTAAGTAATCTTTTTTTATTTGAGTAGATATTTCATGTCCTCTGTATTTTGTAGATTATAATGTTAATAGAATAATAGCAAATCTTGTGAGGTCTGTTTAAAAAATACTGACACTGCTCAACTGTTGTTTTGTAAAGGATGTGATAAAGCTTTTCATAGTTACTGTGTTGTATGCTTCGTATCGATAATACTAATAGATGGGTTGCACATGTTGTCATAAAAAAGCACCAGGTTGTGTTAAAGGCATTACACCAGTTGGTGATTGGTATTGTAAATTCTGTGCGGATCATTTCCCACCTGTAGTAGACACAATAAAGTCTGAACTATATGGATGGGGCGATAATAGTTATGGTCAGGTATTTTTTACATAATCGTCTAATTTGAATAGCTTGGCTTAGGTACAACAGATCCAGAGTTTGTTCTTACTCCCACTTTAATAAAAGAGGCTCAATCCATGTCTTTTACAGAAATGAGTGGAGGAGCACGTTTCTCAGTATTACTCACAACAGATGATACCATCTACACATGTGGTGATGGAAACAATGGAAAATTAGGACATACTGATATAATTCATGAAACATTAACTCATTTCCGAATGATCCAATCTTTACAACCAGGAAAACGTGTTAAAAGTGATGGTGCAATAAATCACATACAATGTGGTGAAGAATGCTCCTATATTACCACTATTAAGAATGGTATCTATGTTTGGGGTAGTGGACAGTATGGTATATTTGGTAATCAAAAAGAAAATGACATTAAGAAACCAGTCAAGCCAGGCGTATATATATATATATATATTATTATAATATAATAGTGTTATAAAGAATGTGAACGTAAAGTCAGCAGTGTAAGTTGTGGTAATAATCATGTTTTATTAATCACTACAGATGGTGAATTATTAACTGTAGGACACAATGATTGTGGTCAATTAGGATCAGGTGATTTCACAGATCAATGGGTTCCTCATTTCCTTAATGTAAATGGAAGAGAAGTGCCAAATTGTATGAGAACTGCTTGTACCCAAATGACAGATGATGAATTGAAATACACGAATATATATGGTGGATATAATTATTCTATTGTTAAAGATGATAAAGATCAATATTATGGAATGGGATTATCAACTAATGGACAATTAACTTTAGTTCCTGATTATTTAAACAAAGATAATAATAATCAAGATGATGAAAGTAAAGTTAATCACACATTTGGTTCATCTCAACAACTTAAAATCAATAAGTTAACACCATTACCTTTAATCAACAATTTACATGTGAAAGATGTAATTTGTGGTGAAAATCATGTAATATTAATAGATATGAAAGCTAATATATATAGTTATGGATTAAATAACTATGGACAATTAGGATTAGGCCATCATAATAATGTTTATACACCTACATTAATAGACAGTTTGAATGATAAAAATCCACTGCGTATTTGTTGTGGTGCAAATCATACTTTATTATTATCAAATGATGGTGAATTATATAGTTGGGGATGTAATAATGAAGGACAATTGGGAAATGGTAGTAAAGATAACTCTAATACACCTGTTCATATTGAAACTATCCATAATGTATATATTTATATATATATATATATATATTATACTTAATTAGATTTATATTATTGGATGTGGTTATAATCATAGTTTCGCTTTGATTAATCCTCGTAATATTAAGCGAAAAATAGGTGAGGTTGATGGAGTTAAGGATGAGGATGAGAAAGAGGTTAAAAAAGCAAAATAGATCTATTTAAAAGAAAAACATGATTTAAGTAAAATTATTTAAAAGTCATTAGTGAAAATATCTTTAAATATTGGATTATATATCTAAAATTCCTATACAACATTTTCTTTTGTGTTTTTAAGGTTTTTAAAAATATAATCGTTTCAAAATCAATAAAAATCGTTTTGTTTTTTTATTCGATAACAGATGAGTGAAGAACCAGAACAAGAAGAAAATCTTGATTGGATGTATTTTACAAAATTAATGGGATCATCCAGAGCCTTTCATGTTGTTAATATACCAGAGTATTAATAGATTCTTAATATTTAGAGTATCTACTGTGAAATTAGTTGATCCCTACTCTGGTAAAGTAAAATTGAAAAGACCAAAAAGAGAAAGAGTACCTTGGACTCCCAAATGTATTGTTTTACTAAGTATTATTTAATGTAGTTGATGTAATGGATTTAAGACCACATCCGCCCTTATCAAAAACAATACCGATGTATAATTCATCCACACCAAGATATTTAAAAGATACATTCACAAAGAAAGAACCAACATTTTTTCCTCCAATCACAAATTCTCCTGTACAAAAGGATGAAATAGATTTTGAATCAGAAATGTGTACTTTTAATCCAGATACATTAAACAGACTAAGGCAAAAAGTATAAATTTTTAAAAATAATTTTAATTAGAGACATCATCAAGAACAAAAAAGTAAATTAGTTGCTTATGTAAATCCAAATCCAGATGGATGTGGTAGAAGGTTTTGTCATGAAAAGACAATGAGAAATTGGAATGAAACTTCTGAACAGATTAAAAAAGCTGAAAGAGAGTTTAGGAAAAGTACAAGGAGCTTCTATATCAATACAAGTATATATATATCTATATATTAATACCTTAATTTAAATATAAATAGTGTGCATACCGTGTATTCAAAGCAAAAGAGAAATTAAAAGCATTGAAATTATTGCATTTCAAACAAATCAGAAGTTTAATTGATAAATCAAAAAATACAGAATCACAGGATGAAAATACTAATCAAAATGATGCTTATGGATATAAAGACATTAAATTTAGAGCTGCTATTATAATTCAAGACTTCTGGAGACATCATAGGAATGAATTCTTCAGACGAAAAGAAGAAAGATATAGACAAAAGAAGAAATTAGAGCTGAAATGGGAATTACCATGTTTGGGATGAGATATTGTTTAATGAACAAGTTAAATTAAGATCACAGTTGGAAGATAAAGAGAAAGAAATATATAAGAAGGAATATAAGAAGATTAATTTGAATGATATACATTGTAATTATGACTATGATATATTAAACGATGCTTGGAATCAAGATATGATTGATAGGATGGATAAAAAATAGTATATTAAATTATTTAATGTTTTTTAATATTTTGGGGGTTAATGAAAATTGTTTCTATAACCAAATTTAAAAAACGTTTTGTTTTTTATTTCTACTTTTTTCTCGTTAAATAGATAAATAACAAGATGAATATTCCAGGACATGGTATTGCAGAACACAAAAATATATATGGCACTGAGACTTTGGTTGGTAACTGGCGTGAAGATCGATATGGTGAGTATTTGAAGACAAATCAACGTGTATTTCACTCCGATTGGAAGACAGATTATACAGGTAATTTTATACCACCTAGTAAGATGGATGATAAACAAACAAGAAATGCACCAGAACAGCCACCAATATCCAAAGGATTACCTTTATATGCTTTAATAGGACATGGAGACCGTGGTCCTATAGATCCAGAACCATTAGATTATGTTAGTATGAGTGAAGCAACATTACAAGGAAGAATGAGAACTGATCAAATTTTAGCTTTTAGACCAAATGTAGTAATTGATGTAGATAAACCAACACATATGCTAATGAGAACTAAAGAACATTCTCGATATGTCCATGATGATAAAAGTATGTACCAAACAACAGCTCATATTGCATTGTCTACAACAGCACAATTATCAAAACCAGAACCAGCTCCAACTCGAGTAGCTAAATCCACACATCTTTTTGCTAAAGAAGCTGATCAACAAGATTATATACTACCAGTTAGAAGAAGTTCACAATTCACTGATTCATTCAGGAGATGTGCAACTAGACAATAAATATATTAAATGTGTATTTTATTAACAAATCTGTAATTTATTATTATTATTAAATCTATTGAGTGTGTTTGTGTTTATTTATCAATAAAACATAAATAGTACATATATATTACAAATAAATATATTCTTTAAGACATAATTTTAGGTTGATAAAAATCAATATTTTCATCATCAACATCACTCAATATTAAATCATCACTTGTTATATTATTGCTAACTTTATTATTATTATTGCCATCATATAATAATGAAGAACTACGAGTAGAAGAAGATATTCTAGATATTGGAGTTGCTTTTAAACTACTTGGAAAGAATGTAGTTGTATTATTGAACTACATTATGTGTATTTTCTTCCAATATATCTGAGCCAATACCTAATGGAGATAAACTGGATAATTGCTTAGATGGACTTTTATCATTAGAAGGTATATAATATAATGTATTGCTATTATTATTGTTATTTTGACTGAAAAATGGTGATGATTTAGATGAATCAATATTAATATCATTGTCATTGTCATTGTCTTTATTATCTATTATATCTTCAGTATTTTCAGGTATTTTGTATTTATTAATAATCATATCATTGGCTATTGATAATTCTGAAGTTGATAAATCTGTAGATGACAAGGATGAAGTAGTTTTATCAATAATTGGAGATGTTGGTATTTCTTCTTCTTTATATTTATATTGTTGTTTTGGTTGTTTAATTTCCTTATTTGATTTTAGTGGAGCGGATGATCTGTTCTGTGTTCTTATTATTGGTTTATACATTTGACTATTATCATTATTACTTAATATTGGATTGAAAGTTGTCATATTTTGAAGGTTATTATTATTACTATATTTCTTATATGGATTAAATGTCTCTAATGGCTTTGAATTATTGCTGTAATTATTACGAAATACTGCAGCTGATGATGATCTTTTTATTGTATGAATATCACTATTATTATTATTATTATTATTATTATTATTATTATTATTATTATTATTATTATTACTTAATGAAGGTCTAAAAGTTGTCTTTATATTACTTTTATTATTATTTATATTACTAACTTGACTGTGATCTTTGTAATGGATTTTTTGATATTTTCTTATTCTTTTCTTCTATTATTTTATTGATTATTTCTTCATTAGGTAATTTGTATATTAATTTGGAAGGTAATGGAACTCTTTCAATCTGATCCTTCTCAGAATAATTATTATAATTATTTCTTTCATTACTATTATAATCTTTATATTTATTATTTTCATTATCACTATCATCATCATCATTGTTGTTGTTGTTGTTGATATTTATTTCACCATTATAATTTGATATAAAATGTGATCTTCCATTCAAATCCCAGTATTTATTCGGAGGAATTTCTTTCTTCTTTACTATTGGAACTTCTTTTGGTATTTTCTTATAACATGATAAATTGAATGGCTTTGGTTCTGTTACATGATTTAATGGTTTATAATCTATTAATTTCTATTTATTATTATTATTATTATAAGTAGTTATACTGGTTGACTTCTTATTGTTTTCAGTGGTGTTTTATTTGGTTTATTTGTACATTTATTAGATTTTATATAATAATAGGAAGATGGTGATTTATCTGTAAGATTTCTATTTTTATCTATCTCAATTTGTCTTTGTCGTTTTATCCACTCAGATGTTTCTTTTTCTAATCTTTTTGAATTGATTTGTGGATTTATTATAGATGGAGTATTAGCAGTTGGTTTTGTAGTTGTATTTTTATTAGTTTTCTCTTTTTTGATTGGAACAGAACAACTTCTTCTTTTCACTTTTTTTGTTGGAGTTTGTGTTTCAATTGTTGTTTCTTTTTTAGACATATCTTCTATATATATATTATGTGTTTTTATTATTATATACTAACAAGTTTTTCTCTATATTTATCAGGTAAACTGACAAATAAAGACATAATTTCTGGATTATTTCGAACTTCAGGAGGAAATTTGGATGTACATTCATCAGTTTTCATAATCATTGGATGATACTGTTCAGGTCCATTATCTGTTTGAGTAGCATTTTCATTAGAAACTAATTCCTCCTTCTGTACTTGTATCATTTTCTTTTTTTCTTTTTCGTGTTTTATCCACAATTCTGTATGATCTAATATATGTTGTTGTCCATGAGTCAGTTTCTATGATCTAAAATACTCAAATTATACTTCTTTTGGCTTTTTCAATTGATCTTTATGTATATAAGCAGTTTCTCTATACTCTCTTACTGTTTTACTCATATAATTATTTGTAATAGATAAGAAAATTCAAAATCAAAATTTAAAATAATCCAAGCATTTTTCAAATCAAACCAAAAGTTTGATACAACGTATTTGAAAGATTATTTTTAAAGCATGTCAGGAGTATGTACTGTCTGTGATGCTCAATCCACGAGTTGTCCAGGATTTAAACCACACAAATTCAAGGCAAATATTTGCCAACTATGTGAACATGCTGAAAGTGCTCATTCTACAGGAAAAGGTGAAGAAGGAATATTCAGTGAGTAACAGAAGTAAAAATGGGCCAATTTATGATAATCAACCGCCACCTCCACCACCAGATGACGATATTCCGCCACCACCTCCTGATGAAGATGGTGTAATTGATTTAACAAAACCTAAACCAATGAGTATTCCATCAGGAACAAATGTTCCAACAGGTGAGAGAAAAACAAGTGTTTTAAAGTCAGCTATACCACTTCCTGAAGAACAAGAAGGAAAACCATCACCAACAAACAAAAAGAGCTTAGATATGAGTGTTTCTGTAAGTGGAGCAGCTCATAGATTAAATCCAAAAGCTCCCTTAACTGTAGCTCCACCATTATCAGTAGAAATGTCAAGTAGATATGCAAGTAACCCAGTAGTAATGGAAAAAGAAAATCAATTCGAATTAACTGAAGATACTGACAATACTGTATTGAAAAGTAGATCTGTGTATTGGATCCCTGAGAATAAATCAACTCCAATTGAATTGAATATCACTGATGCAAGTGAAATACCAGAAGAAGGTAAAATAGAGAAAGAAGAAAGAGAAGAAGAAAATCAAGATGATGTAGAGTATATTTTATTATTGTTTTTATTGTTATTTAGTGATGATTATTATGTAAAAGGATTCTTTATGGATACTGAATTATTCTTATCTAAAGGAATATTGAATATATTTTCATTATTGTTATTAATTGAAGGATTAATCTGTAGTCAAGATAAAATATTACCTGATTATAATGTAATGATTGGAATATTTGCATTTGCTTCAATGAATATGCCAAGATCAGCAAAGTATATATATATATATATATATATGTATTATTATATTATAGTAAAAACACTCATATTTGGTTAAATATCTGTTGTTTATTATCTCTTCCAATGGATTTGATTTGGTACTTCACCAGAGATCCAACCACTTATCAATGGAGTGTGATAGTAGTCGGCGCTTGTCTGAAATTCCTATTCATTGTATTATCTCACTTATTCCGTAAAGAAATCAACAGTGCAACTACTCGTTTATTACATACAAGACCATTAGCTTATTTATTACCTAAATGTGGTTCAAAAGGAATTATTCCACTTAGAAATGAAGATCGTTATACTTTAAGATATAGAGAGAAGAAAGGAAGAATGTCAACTCTCTTTATTGGACATTTATTGAGTTTTATATTGCTATATGTATTTGGAATTATTGATTTAGTGATTTATAAAAGTGATGAAGTAATGGATAATACGAAAGGTGGATTAGAATTACCATTGGATTATGATTATTAAAGGTAGTTTTGATATTATATTTGCCTATTATTTGACTTACTATTTCAGTGTAGAAAATTATTTAAAACCATTTGGATGTTTATCATTATGTAATGCGAAGGAATTATATTCGTACAATAGAAAGAAATTTGATCCATATATTTTAAGTATAATAAAAGTATTATTGAGTTGTTTCTCAATATGGATGTTTACTACAACAATGTTAGTATTCCACGAGCCTAATACCAAGCCTGATACAATCAGTTGGATTACTTATGCTATAATATGGTTTTTATTCTTAGTGATTGATTTATATGGACTTTATGAATTATTTGAATTGAGTAGAATAGAAAGAGAATTAAGTCCAATTATCAATGCAAGTAAACACATCAGAAATGAAGAATATGAGAATAAAGATGAGTATGCCTCAGATCGTGATTCTTATGATGAAGCTTGTGATATCAAACGTGAGAAGAAAGATAGAGAAGATGAAGAGATTGAAATTGAGAGTAAGAGTACTTTAGGTAAGAAAGAAGCACCATTACCTGGTTATCCACCTATTATATTACCTTATTCACCTGGTACTGAAATAGATGGAACTAAATTGTGGAGATTATGTGAAGATGACCAACATTTGAGATATTATTATAACGTATCTACTGGAGAGTCGCAATATTATAATCCAATGCAATTTATTAGTGAAAAGATGTTATTAGGAGATTATACACTCGATGATGCTTCAGTTTGAGAAATTGTGGAATAATTTACCTGTATTATGTACATATTGTGTAAAATTAATAAGATCCTTCCCTGAAGATAGATTATGTGATATATTACAACAACATCACTTCTTAATCATTGCTACTGGAACAAGAGATAATGAGACAAAAATATATGCTTATACAAGATATTGGGATGATACTACTTATTATTTAGTTGAGTTTACATTTGAACATTTACATGAAACTGTGTTGATTATATCAAAATGCCAAAATCCAACTTATTTAAGTGATTTTATGGAATTATTACCAATTGATGAATTAACTCATGGAATAAAACCAGTATGTAGAAGTTAAACACTTAATTATAAAGAATTTTATTATATTTCTTAATGCCTGTTTTTTTTTTTAACTTATATTATTCAATTGTATTGAGGAATATTTAAATATTCTTGAGTCATATTACACGAACAACCATATGTTACATTAAACTGACGACAATTTCTATTTTTGGGAATTTCATTAAACAAACTAATTCCTCTTTTATTTTGGTAATTCTTTCTATTCTACATATTATAAGCAATATTATATAATATACACTAGAAAAATGAGCAATATCAAACAGAGTTGCATGAAAATCAAATCCTGTAACAAATCTGTTTTGATTAATCTTCAAATTCCTATTTATATCAGGATATTTCTTTGTAAACCATTTAGGAAAAATCTATATATGGTATATATATATATATATATATTCATTTATACAATAATCATTAAGGGTAGTGCACGATCTAACGTTCCAAACTATGAAGAAAAATAACAACAAAAATATATACATAAGTTTCTTTATATGGTCCATAATGTATTCCATGATCAGAAAACAAAATCAAAACAGAATGATTCAATATATTCTTCCTATGAAGGAATTTTATATAACCGGACAAATCTTTATCAATTCTTGGAAGTGAATACAACATGTAATCATGAGCATCTAAAAACACTGTTAATGCAAAAGTAGGTTGTTTTCTATCATGATAATATTTAATTGATTCTTTCAAATATTTAAACACATATTTGTGAATTTGTTTATGACCAACACATCTTGCATGATAACCGTATTGACCATCAATATCAACATTACTAAAAATAATACTCAATAAAAAAATATATATACTTATATTTTGGATCTTCACACATATAATTAATATAATGATCAGAGCCATTGTAATTATTATGAGCTGTTAATTTTTCTTCAAAATCTACAAACAGAACAGTATTTATGGTTTTATATCCTTCTTCTTTATAATCATCAAATATTACTTTATGAATATCTTTTCCTTCTGTTTGATTTACACCATAAAATAATGTTGGATAATGAGGATCAGAATTTAAATCAATTGTGTGATATCTTAACATATCAAATATAGAATATTGAGATGATAATGATTGTAATGTCTTTACTGTTTTTTGCAATTGCTTTTTAGCTACATATCTTGATGCTGCATCTATTAATAACAGATTAACAGATAGTTTATTTTCACTGATTATCTTTTCTACAGGTTTTGGTATAAATTTAATAAACCAGTCAAATGTTTTATTAGAAAATGAAGAATTTGTTCTTACAACCTCAGAGAGTAGTTTTACAGATTCACCTTTACGAAGTGATTTAACATTTACTTCATGTTCATTACCATTTCTAACATATTGAGCTACTTCTGTATCAATAAATGCAAAAATTGTATCATTTTTGATTAATATTGATGGCTTAAAGTAAGGGCAATCCTCTTTATCTGGTTTGACTCTTATTTCATATTTGTTTTCTACATTACATGGCAATCTGCACAATTCTTGATCTGAATAATATTCAACATTATCTATAAAACTTGAACATAAATCACTTCTTTGAAAAATGCCATTATAGTTATACACAAATATTAAACCTGATAGGATTAAAGTAATCGCAAATAAATTACTTATAAAGATGTAATATATTTGTCTCATTGAATAGAAATAAGGAATTATGTTTTCGGATTTTTCGTTGAAACATAACTCCCCATAATTTTCATTCATTGTATATTAGCAATATCGCTTAATTATCTGTTGATCATTTTATTTTTTATGTGAATTTGGAAAGAAATAAAAAATAAACCACTCAATAATAACTATACATCAATTAAATACCAATTATTCTAAAATAAACTTAAATACTTCAACTTAGTTACATTATATACGCAAGAACTATTTTCTATAAATACTAAAAATGGAGCAACAGGAAGATGTGATGATTTACCATAAAAAGGACATTTCTTTATCTCACAAACCACATTTAAATCTTGATATATTTCTCTACAACATGGATTATCACCATATAAATATCTAATTGCAGTAACATTTCTAATGTCATTTGAAATTAGTGTGATTGAATCTTTAGTAGCATCATCAATTTCTATTGTTTTCCATTCTCCTTCATATTCTTCAAATCCATATTTATCAATCAACTGTAATTCATCATCCATATTATGAATTATTGATGTATTAAAGTACAACATTATCTTATTATCACTTATTTTACAAGAAGAATAAATAGGAGCACTATATTGAGTTGGAATCTTATATATAAAGTTAAAAGCACCATAACTCAATCTTAAGCCAACATCATATTTATATATTGGATGATAATCTCCTCCAGTATGATGTGATTCCATTAAATCCAATCTATTTATAATAACAATAATAATAATTATTATTATTATTATACAAATACGAAATTGCCATGTATGTATTCTTTTGTACTGGATTTGGTGTATAACCATAATATCTAGTTTGAGCTAATCTTAGTGAACCACCTTCTAATTATAAATAAATAAATAAAAATAAACAATACTTTCAGGTTTTTTACATCTTGTCCAAACACAATGACCTGAAATTTGTACAAATCCAAACCAAAAATCTTTATCTGTAGAATGAGTATTTTCATACCAAATCCTTCTGTAATAATTTATTAATTCTGGAAATAAACAACTGTAAGCTAAATGATTATCAGTTCCTTCAGCAACAGTCTTTTCACCTTGATACCATATAATTCCTTTTATTGTCATAAGAGTCAGAGGATATATCATCCCATTGAATAAATAATTCTTCTTTACAAAAAACCTATACTTTTGAATTGGACATTTTTTTATTATTTCATCAGGTAACCACGATTCTATATCTGTATTCCTATAACTAGTTGCTATTAATCCTATTGGTTTCTATTATCATAATATATATATATAATTATAAATACATTCAATTTTTTATTCAATTCTAATCCAAACATATAACACACTCCTGAGAATTTACTAAACAGCGATTCAAATGATTCATATCTACCTGTTGGTAAAAGACTGACATTATTAGCTACTTCCCATTTATTTCTAAACATATTATCTTTGAGTATATCTATCGTTTTATTTGATGGATTAAATTGGATTGTTGCTATTCGTATATTTGGATATTTATAACTTTCTTTTATCATTTTTTTACCTTTATCAGTATAATACAACTATTGCTTCAATATATACATACATATATATACTGCTTGTTCCATATTCGACTGTCCTGCACACACATAAACATCACCAAATAATATATCATTCAGTTAAATCACTTCTTTATTATCCACATTTGTAATTACAATATTTGTAGAAATATTTGATGATTCTATATGAGGTAATTGAAATTTCCATATTCTACAAACATATTTTCAATTTATACCCATCATTATCAGTTTTTGTATTTAGTACTAGATTATTCATCTTTAGCGATATTGATGAATATGGAAAAGATTTCCCCCAAATAAATGCACTGTTAGGAGCAGACTATATATTAGACTTAAGGTAATACTTGAAGAACCATATGATCGCTGAATATGGAAGATATAACAAATTTTTTACTATAACCTGGATGTTTCAATGGTGTTTTCCATTGTGTACTACATATCACAACCACAACACCAACAGCTATTAATATTACACAATAATAACAATCCATTCCAAAACTTTCGGATAACCATATTCAATAAAAGGGATATTTAATGAAAATTTTCAATAGTCAATTTTAATCTTCTTTTTTTAAAGAAAGAGTGTAATATGAACAAACCACATCTGAAAATATTACTATTGTTATTATTTAGTTTGTTGTATGTTAATTGTGGCTTATGTCCAAATAATTGCTCAAATCGTGGTAAGTGTACTGAAAATGGTTGTGAATGTTATAAAAGTAGTACATTCTCGAGTGGATATGGTGGAGGAGATTGTTCACTAAGTATTATAACGACATTATAACATTTTATATAGGATTATGTCCAAAAGGCACACCGTTCGGTTATATACCAACTGAAAAATCAAGTATTACCAGAAATACTAGAGGTGAACCAAGATCAATTAGTATTAACAAATACGTTGAAAATGGTCCAACATATGGTAAACCAATATATAAAGTAGTTGGAGTTGATTATTCAGTTGATTTTTCATATGGTTATACAATGAAATGTAGCGATAATAGAAAGAACAATGAATTATCTTCTAATTATGCAAGAATGTATAGTTATAACACTCAAAGCAAAGAATATTATATAGAATATAGTTTTGATATAAATATAGATAGTAATACTCCAAATTCAAACCCAATCATTACTGAAATAACCTGTAATCCACTCTATCGATTTAACGATTTATCACTATACTATATTACTACTACATTAAATGACAATAAAATCATATGGGCAAATTTTAAAGACATTTTATACAACTTTCAATGTAAAAATGACAAGAAGTATAGTTTTATTTGTGAAGATAATTCTATTCATTATTCAAATTGTGAATATGATGATAGTAGTAGTAATAACAACATAATATTTACATTTGATAGTAATATTAAAGTTGATTCTAAATGTTATTTATTAAGTGATTATAATGGAAATTCTATTTCATTAGAAGAAAGTGATGTATCTAGTATTATGTTAATAAATAATAATAATAATAAATTATATCTACCTACTTCATCATCTAAATCTAAATCTATAAGATTGATTAATGATAATAATATTTTTTTATATTTAGCATCAGAAGGAAGTGATTTTTCTATTAATAATGATGAAATATCAATTGATATATCATCTGTTAATAATTTAGTTCATGATAATATGTTATATAATAATTTAGAAAATGGTGCAAATATAATAATAAGAGAATTAACAACTATGAAGGAAATATATACAACCATTATAAAAGTGACAAAAAATAAAGATAATAAAATATTAATAATAAAAACAACAGATACGATTGATAATATAAAAACTAATAGAATATTATCATTATCTGAAAGTAAACCTAATAATCATCATAAAAGCAGATTAAGAGGAAAATCAACAATAATAAAAACACAAACAAATAATAGGATATTACTACAAACAGACAGACTTTATTCTATTAATACATTTAATATCAATTCTATTCATGTAGAAGTAGAATGCAGTGGTCAAGGAACTTGTAATCACAAAACAGGAGAATGTGAATGTTTTAATGGATATGAAGGAAGTGCATGTAATAGAATTCAATGTCCAAATAATTGTAATGGTTATGGTGAATGTGTATTGTTAAGTTCAATATTAGATAATAAAGAACTGAATAGTTATGATGGCTATGGGAATGATAGGATATTTGGTTGTAAATGTGATAGGAAAAGACGAGGTTATGATTGTAGTCTAATTGAATGTCCTTCTAGTGTTGATCCTGATGGAAAATTCAATATAGATGGTTCTGAATATAGAGATTGTAGTGGAAGAGGTATTTGTGATTATAAAACTGGAGCATGTAAGTGTTTTGATGGTTATAGAGGAGCTGGTTGTGAATTGAAGAATAACATTAGATAAGTGCTTGTATATTGATGATTAATATAATATTTAATTTTATATCCGTTTTATGTAATTGGTGTTTCTAAATTTTCATAGAAATTATTCATTTGTTTTTTTCTTCATAAGTAGTATATAAAAGAGATTAATAATATGAATGGTATAATTACGCTACAGATTGGGGACATATCCAACCATATTTGCACGCATCTGTGGAATATTGAGGTATTTTTGTCTTTTTCTTATTAATAGAATCCAAATTCAAATCATGAAGAATCTCCTTGCTTGAAAGAATTAGATAATAGCTATTACTTTAAAAAGAGAACAAGCGATCACACAAATAGTTATTATCCACGAACAATTTCATTATCATTAAAAGGTGGATTAGGTACTTATTCACCCTTTATTAAATATCCATCAGAATCTCACTCATACAGTGTTGAGAAAATTAAAGAAGAAATTAGTTGGAATGGTGATATAAAAGAGTATAGATTAGATGATCAATCAGGAATGAAGAAGTCGAGTAAATCTAAATACAGTTGGAGTGAATATACTTCAATTCCTTACAATTCAAATTCATTCTTAGAGTTAAATGAATATCAGCAATGTTTACCATTTGATACATATGTAATGGGTAGAGAAGCAATGTCTGTATATATATATTAATAATAACGTATAAATTAATATAGAAAAAAACTGAAAATGAGAATATCTATGACAAAATAAGAAAAGAGATGGAAAATTGTGATTATGTGTTATGTTATAACTTATATAGTGATATATACAATGGTTGGGGAGGTGTTAGTAGTTCAATATGTGAATATTTAAACAGCGAAGATCCAAAAATACCAATTATATCATTTTTAAATCATAATAAAATTACTAATAAGATGGTATAATAATTATAATATTTTGTTTATATATGAATAGAGTAAAAAGAATTTAAGTGATCGCGCTGTATCAATTGCAATGAGCTTAAAAACAATATCTGAATTTAGTAAGACAATATTTCCATTTGATTTGAATATATCATTTTTTAAATCATCATTATATTTATATACTTTTCTTAATAATTATTCAATTAAATTACAACAATCCAAATCATTTCTACAATTTTGATGAAAATTCGTTATTTCATAAAACTTCAGTCATATCAAATTCTATTCATTCAATTACTACTCCTTATAGATGTAAAAGTAATCGATATGATATAATGACGTATTATAATGAATACATCAATCAACCAAATGAAAATATGAAATATAAAGAAGTGTTAATTGATTATCCATTACAACCATTAGAATCATTAAATAATGCATCATTATTGAATTATTTAATGAAATATAAAACATCCAATTTAATAGATTTAACTACTGATTCTGTAAAAGAAGATGAATATGAAGCATTATACAGTAGTGATGTATTGTTTAATGGAATTAAAGATGTAAAAGTTGATGAAATATTGAAAGAATTGAATTATGAATGTATTTATTCTGATCCACATTTATTATATCCTTTATATATATATATATATATATGTTATTTGATTTATATTTCTTTAATATTTATACTGATAATAAATGTTTAATGAGTAATAATTATAATGATTTTCCTCAATATTTCTCATCTGTTGTTAAATGTTATTCTATGATGGTTAATATAAGAACAAGTAGTAATATGTGTAAATATTTCAAATCTGTATTGAATAACGCTCAACAAGGATATACTGGTTCAAAATATTTGTATGAAGATGTTGATGAAAAGAGTGAAATACTGGAATATTTTGATAATATGATAAAATTGTATAATGATGAAAATGATTAAATATAAGCTGTATGTTGTTATTATCAATATATTTCTTAATTAATTGATATAATATATCTTATAAATAATGTTAAAAATTGAAAAATTGTATTGTCCAATAGAATCTTTGACCTTCACTGTGAAAGTCACTTGCATTATCATCATTATTACTATAAAGCCATTAAATACTCTAAAGCATAAGAATGAGTATAATAGAAGAAGAGTATATTGATTATTTACAGCATACAATATAGAATTAAAGTGTTTGAAAAGAAATATGGTCGAGGTAAGTTGAATGTGATTCTGAATGAAAAATCAGTAGAATCGATGATGAAAACATTGTCAGAAAAGCATGAGGAAGTAAGTGAGTTCATTCACAAAACTCCTCCTTATTTGTATATTCGTAGTGTATAATATGATAATAGGAAAATCGATGAATTATTAGAAAAAGGATTTGGCGATATAACTCTTGAAATACAAGATACAAATATCAAGAGTTTCAAGTTCATATTATCCTACCAAAATGAGATGCTTAAATCATTGATTAATGATCCATTATGTAGTGATCCTCTTTCTCTTTCTTATGAAGTAAATCCTGCTTGTATGAAATATATCAATCGATTTTACAGTGGTCAAGAGATTACTCTGGATGGTGATAATATAATTGGTATTCTTTCCTTTTGTGTATGTTATGGTGATAATCGACTAATCCCTTCATGCATGAAATGTCTCGAAGAAATAATTAACAACCAGTTGATTAATGACATATACCAGTTAATTAGTTATTCAAATTCAGCTGCTTTGGAAGAATTGGAAATTTTACTCAAACAAATTTTCTCAACAACAGCAAATAAAATATTACTATCTCCAGAATTAAAGGAGTTGACTGTCCCGTCAGTTGAATATATACTGAAAATTCCTTGTCTGCAAGTTGATAACGAAGAAAAACTATTTAAATCTTTACTTGAGTATTACAAAAACATAAAACAATATTATGAAGATGAAAATGAATTAATTGATGATTTTAAGATAAGAATATTTCCAAATATCAATTGGAATAGAATTAATTGGAATATGATTGATGAAAACCCAACAGAACTGATAAATGAAGAAATGTTTAAGAAATATCAAAATGAATCAAAGCTACTTTCAAACAGAATTTATATTCAAGATTTCCCTGAAATTAATAATGATGAAAAATTAACGGAGTTACTGAAAGAATATTACTATGATACACCCTGTTTTACATCAGTAACAGATGAACTAATAACATATTTACATAATAAAGATATACAAAAGATATTGAAGAAATATTTAAAATATATGAATATAAGATTCAAGATTGCTTGTTTATTGTTAATATGTCATATAAAAGGCGATATAAATGGTATATATATATATATATTCTCATAATGTTTTGCAATAGAGTTAATCGGTGAAGAAGATTATATGATATTAATAAAAGAAATTGTGAAAGAATATGGAAAAGAGGATGATAAAGAGAATGATAAAATCATCAAATGTTTAAGCTATTTCTATACTCGTATTAATCTTATATATAATATACAATAGCATATATTCTTGCGTTAAATATTCAGAAGAAAATATCTGATGAATTATTGGAGAAAATTATTTCCGATGGATTATTGGATAAGAAAGTATCTGATGATTTACTGGAGACAATATTATCTGATGAATTATTGGAGAAAATAATATCAAATGAATATTTACATTCCTCTGATTATAAAAGTATAATGGAGAATATATCAAAAGCCAAATTCAAAACAATTTCTTCATATGATAATTCTCTCACTGTTGAAAAAGATAAACCAAAAGAATATAATTTCAAAATTAATGAGAATTGTTCAATTGAACCAAACATAAAAGGAAAGAATTGTATTTACAGAGTAACTCCATGTATATATAATATTCAATTGTTATTATAATTGTAGATCTTCCTGATGGTTTATGTTTGGATAGATTAACAGGAGTAATAAGTGGAATTCCTAACAAATTTATGAATTTTGTTACATACAAAATTGAATGTGAAAATCCTACTAGCGCATTAAGTTATGAATTGACAATAGCAGTTTCTCCGCTTTCCTATTTCAAATACGAAAATCAACAAGAAGAGAATATGGAAGAAAATCCAAATTCTGATAATGATAATGAAATCGAGAGTGAAAGTGATGAAAATGAAAAACTCAAAAGAAAAGTGTTAAAAACAATTTTGAATTTAAAAGTCAATCAAGAGATTCATCTAATACCTGAGCATGATGGTGGAGTATGTGTATTTTCAGTTGAGCCAAGTATAATTCATAGAATTAATAATTATAAATAGAATTTCCTGATGGTGTTGAGTTAGATGAATCAACTGGAGTTATTCAAGGAAGATGTTTAAATTCATTAAAGAAAACTGAGTATAAGATAACTTGTAAGAATATATGCAATGAATTACAATACGTAGTAGTATTAACAGCTGGAAAATTAACTCAATTCAAATATTATTCAAAGAATATCAAAGCTAAAATTGATGAAGAAATCAATCTAATACCTGATTATGATGGTGAAATGTGTAACTTTTCAATTGAACCAAGTATATTTGAATGAATAATAATGAATAGATTTACCTGTAGGTATAGAATTAGATAATGAAAATGGAATAATTAAAGGTAGTTGTTCAGAACCTTGGAAAGCAGTAGAATATACAATAATATGTAGAAATGATACAAACGAATTGAAACAAAGAGTAACAATATCAGTTGGAGATTTAACAATATTTTCATACAATTCTGAAAAAAACAAATACAAATTAAATGAAGAAATCAATTTAGTTCCACAATGTGATTGTTCAAAATGCATATATATGATTGAGCCAAGTATATATTTGCATTTATTAATGAATGAATAGATTTACCTGATGGTTTAGAATTTGATAGATCAAATGGAGTAATAAGAGGAAGATGTTCAAAGCCATTTAAGGAATCTGAATACTTAATAATCTGTAAAAATGTAACAAATGAAATTCATCGAAAAGTGAAGATATCTGTTGGAGAATTAACACAGTTTGCATATAAAGATACAGAATATGGAAATAATCGTTATCCATATAATAACAATTATTATTATGATATAAACAAAAACCTTAAGTTTGATGAAGAAATCAATTTAATCCCTGTTTATGATGGTGGTGAATGTGAATTTTCTATTCAACCAGGTATGTTAATTATATATTATGAATAGAACTACCTGAAGGAATTGAAATGGATAGTTTAACTGGAATAATCAAAGGTAGATGTAAAAGTATGTATAAAGAAGCAGAATATGTAGTTACATGTAAGAATGTAACAAATGAAATGAAGAAAAGTGTAATTATATCTGTTGGAGCATTGACCAAATTTTCATATAACCCTTCCAACTATAGTTTCAGAGTAAATCAGCAAATCAACTTAGTTCCAGAATGTGATGGAGAAGAATGCAAATTTTCAATAGAACCAGGTATAATGTGGAATATTATAATGTAATAAATAGATTTACCTGATGGTGTAGTATTCGATATATCAAACGGATCAATCAGTGGAAAATGTCCACATCCATTTAAAAGAACAACATATACAATTTGTTGCAAAAATGAGACAAACGAAATGAAACAAACAATATATATTATAATCGGACAATTAACACAGTTTTCATATACAGAAACAATAACAGATTATAGATACTATAGACGTCGTCGTGAATATTATAATTATGAAGTTGCTATTAACAAAAGTTACAAAGTTAATGAATATATTAGCATTCCTCCAAAATGTGATGGTGAAATGTGTGAATTTTCTGTTTCTCCAAGTATATTTATCTACTTTAATGAATAGATTTACCTGATGGTATTGAAGTAGAACAGTCTAGTGGAACAATCAGAGGAAGAGCTTCAAGACCTTCTAAAAGAACTGTATATACAATTACTTGTAAAAATGAAACAAAAACATTATCGCATAATGTAACATTTTCAGTTGGAGAATTAACACAGTTTTCATATAATAATATTAAAGTAAATGTGGATGAAGAAATCAATACAATGCCTAGTTATGATGGTGAAATGTGTGAATTTACTATTTGGCCAAGTATATTTTACCTATAAATAATTAATCAATAAATAGAATTGCCTGATGGCATTAAACTTGATCCTTCAACTGGAAGAATGACAGGTAGAAGTAAAACAATACATAATGCAAGTGATTATACAATAACATGTAAGAATGAAACAAATGAATTGCAACAAAGAATCAAATTATCTATAGGAGAATTGACTCAATTCTCATATCAAGATCAAATGTCTTATTGCAGAGGTGAATATAAAAATCTAAAACTAAATGAAGAAATCAAATTAATTCCAAATAATGATTGTAGAGGATGTGTTTTTTCAATTGAACCAGGTATTTTAATGGATTTTACCATATAATAAATAGATTTACCTGATGGTATTATTTTTGATTGGGAAAGTGGAATAATCCAAGGTAAATGTTCAAAATTGTTTAAAAGAACAGATTATATTATATCATGTAAAAATGAAACAAATGAAATAAAACAAAGAATTATTATATCAGTTGGAGAATTGACAAGATTTTCATATAATTCTATGAACAATATTTACAGAATAAACCAACAAATCAATTTAAGTGCTGATTATGATGGAGGAAATTGTGAATTTTCAGTTAAACCTGGTATTTTATAGATTGTATTTTATTATAAATAGATTTACCTGAAGGTATAGAATTAGATAATCACACTGGAATAATTAGAGGAAGATGTTCACATCCATCTAAAAGAACTGAATATACAATTACTTGTAGAAATGAAACAAATGAATTACAACAAATAGTAACTATCTCAGTGGGAGAATTGACTCAATTCGCCTATAGAGAAATCAATTATTGGTATGGAAATTCAAATAAAACAATGAAAGTCAACGAAGAAATCAATTTAACTGCTGAATATGATGGTGAAGAATGTGAATTTTCAGTTAACCCAGGTATTTTATAGATTTTAGATTAAATATAATAGATTTACCTGAAGGTATAGAGTTAGACAAATCAAATGGAAGAATTAGTGGTAAATCTTCACATCCATCTAAACAAACTGAATATACAATTACTTGTAGAAATGAAACAAATGAAATGAAACAAAATGTAACAATATCAATAGGTAAAATAACAAAATTTGAATATAAAGATGTAAATGAAACTGTAAATGATAGATATTTTGGTGTGTATGGAGATATATGTAAATGTCTTAAAATCAAGGAGGATATCCATTTAATTCCAGAATATGATGGTATAGAATGTGAATTTTCAGTAGAACCAGGTATAGATGAGAATTTAATATGAATAGATTTTCCTAAAGGTATAGAGTTGGATAATTCAACTGGGATAATAAAGGGAAAATGTTTAAAATCTCAAAAAGAAACAAAATATATAGTGAAGTGTAAAAATGGATGTAATGAATTAGAATATAGTATTGTATTATTAATGGGAGAATTAACAGAATTATCATATAGAAAGAATAATATAAAAAGATATATAAATGATGATGTTTATTTCTCTCCAAAGTATAATGGTGGAGAATGTGAATTTTCAATAGAACCAGGTATATATATAGCCTTTGATTATTATAAATAGAATTACCTGAAGGTATAAAATTTGATAATAGAAGTGGAGAAATCAAAGGTAAATGTTTAAAACCGCATACTGAAACTGAATATACAATAACATGTAAAAATGAAGTAAATGAATTAAGCATTCAGATTTCATTCGCTGTTATTGCATCACCAAAATTCAAATATCCTTGTAAAGAAAAGAACTTGAAGAAAGAAGAAAGTTTTGAAATTATTCCAGTATTATTTGATAAATGTTATTCATTCACTATTAATCCTTGTATTTAGTTATATATTCATCTTAATAGCATTACCAGAAGGTATATCTCTTGATCCAGACAATGGAATAATCAAAGGTAAATATGATATTCCATTAGAATCAACTGAATATACAGTAACATGTAAAAGTGATTTATATGAATCAACTCAACAGATTAGAATATCAGTAGGAGGTATTACTCATTTCGTATATCCCAAACCTCCAAATAATTTCCGATATAAAATAAATGAGCCATTTAAAATCAAACCAGAATGTGATGGTTTATATTGTTCATTTTCATCAGATGAAGGTATAATAATTCTTGTGATTAATTCATTAATAGAATTACCATCTGGAATTGAACTTGATAGTAAAACAGGAATAATAAGTGGATGTAGAAATGAAGTTTTATCTTTTTATAAGTTGAGAATACTATGTAAGAATGAAATAAATGAGATGGATGATACTCTTTACTTATATGTTGAAAAGAATGAAGTAAAAAGTGTGGGAAGTCGATTTAGTTTTGATCCAAGTATTGCTCCAGATTTAAATATAAGAAAAGAAGAGAAAAAAGAAGAAGAAGATAAAGATAAAAAAGATGATAAAGAAGAAGAAGAGAAATAGAAGAATTAATAAGAATTATGAGTTTTTCTTTATTTTTATTTTTATTTTAAAACTCTATAAAATAACAAATATATTATTTTAACACAAATCTATTCCATAATCAGGTTCTTCTTCATTCTCTTCTTCTTTCTTTGGTTCTTCAGGTTTATCTTCCTCTTTTGGTTCTTCAGTTTTTGGTAATTCTGGAGCTTCTTCATTCTCTTCTATAAACAATATATAGAACAATTAAATATACTTTCTTTAGTACTTGTAGCAACTGGTGGTGGAGGTGAAGCAACTTCTGGTTTAGCTGCTGAAGGTTTAACAGCTGGTTTGGGAGTGGTTTGTCCTGGTTTTGGAGTAGAAGTAGCAACTCCACCTGTAACTTGTAAATGTTTTGCAACTTTCAACACTTGTGGTTCTAAATTATTAAAGCAATTACTATCTCTCATTTCAGCCCAAGCTTCTTCATCAAATTCTTCAAATATTTTCAACAATCTTTCCTCTCTTTCACACTCTTTTGTTCTTAAATATTCTGAACATTGTAAGTGTTCTTCAAATGTTGCTTTTGCACTAGGGAAATCATTTTGAGCTAAATATAATATTGCTTGAGTAAGATATAATTTCCATCTAAATTTAATATATACATACATATATAATAATACACATTATGTGGTTGATTGATTTTTGTATAAACATCAACCATCAATTCAGTCTCTTTTATTGCATCTGCGTATAATCCTTTCTTCACTTCTGCTGTTAGTAAATAGGAATGAGTATCTGTTGAATATATTTCTTTTTCACTATCATTGTATAAATCACAGGCTTCTGCAACTAACCTTATTGTTTCATCGATATTTATATTTTCGTAGAGTTTTCCTCCTTTTACTAAGACTTCGCAAGCTTTTTCTGGATTATTTGATTCTCTATAATAGGCTGCAGCTTGTTCGTATATTTTGGCTGCTTCTGGATAGTCTGCCTTGTCATTTGTTTGAGATAGTACTAATGCAGCTTTTTGTGTTTTTTCACCTGCAGCATATATAGCACCACTCTATAAATTGAATACAATGATTATATCTTATACCTCATATTCGCATTCTGCAGATTTCTGATAATATTGGACTGCCTTTTTCTTATCTCCAATTACTTCATAACACTTAGCAGCATCTTCATATAATGGAGCAGCTGAAAAGTAGTCTGGTTTTCTCTTGAAGAATGAAGTAGCTAATCTAAAAAGGTGACCAATTACCTATACTTTTTCTCAGCTTTTGCAATAGCCTCTGCAGCTTCTTGTGTCTTTCTTAGTTTTAAAGTACTCATCAAACTAAAATCTTAATGATCAAACTTAAAGCTTGATAAATCAATTTCAGTTTTTAATTTTTTAAAAGTGGTATAGTTAATTATTATCATTTCGATAGTTATAGTAACAGCTGAATATTCATGGAAAGTAAAAAACTGAAATTCAAAGTTGTTTATGCTTCTGGTGAGGATCCAAGTTACCCTTCTTCCGAATTAAATCAACACACAAGAGAAACAAAAGGATGGCAAACTACACAGTATGGTTTTGTTATTGAATTTTCATAGATTTTGTGATTATCCTCAGGAGTTAGTATTTGAATTAGAAAGCTATGCCCAAATTTCCCAAATACAAATTTTATCTCACCAATCCAAAATTTCAACCAAAATTGAACTTTATGTAGGAGTTGGTAGTGATTATACTCTAGCTCGTTTTAGAAGATTAGGATACCTTTCACTAGATCCAAATGTACGTTCTGAATATAAAGCAAGAGAATTAAAAAGCGTGTTTGTAAATTGTGAAGGTCAATTCATCAAATTTCTTGTTCACAAGAGTTACAATAACGATCAAAATTTATACAATCAAGTAGGAATAGTAGCCGTTAATTTCATGGGAGAACCTAAGCCAAATCCTGCAGCAACTCCATTAACAAGTGAAGGAATAATAATGAGTAATAACATCACACCAAGTTCAGTAAAACCGTATATATTATTATTATTATTATTATTATAAATAGAATAAATAGAACAGATGATTTAGCAGTAGATATGCATTTTGATAAAGAAGTTGCCAATATATTAAACCGAGTAAGTGAAGCAAAACGAGATGCAGTAAATCGAGAAGATTATCCTGAAGCAAAGAAATTAAAAGTATTAGAAGATGAATTAAAAGGATTAGGTATACAAATATCCAAATTAGAATTAGCGAAGAAAATTAGTGTAGAACAAGAGGATTATGATAAAGCAGCACAAGTGAAGGAAGATATACAGAAATTAAGAGATGAAATACAATCAAAGATCAGTGATTTACCAATATTCCAACAACCAGTTTACCAGCCACCTCCACTTCCAATGCAAGGTACTCCTTTATCACAATATTCGCAACAACAACAACAAACACCATCAGTACAATCATATCAACAATCATGTATATATATATATATTATTATATTTATTATTAATTTATAGATCATTCTACTCCAACTGTTAGATCATCCTATCAACCACAATCAACACCTGGTTCATCTTATAATCAGAATATGCCACCATCTTATCAACCAACTCCTATGAGTAAAACTCCACTATCAAGTTATCAACAACAGCAACCTGAATATGAAGATGTACCACCACCACAAGAGCAACAAGATAATGGTGAATATTATGATGAAAAAGTAGATAATGGTGATGAAGGAGTTGAACCATCAGCAATGAAACCATATCAAAGAATAGTGGAAGAACATCGACCTGATAGTAGACCAGTTGGTAAATTACCTCCTTATAGACAAACTAACTTTGAGAAAGAGCCAAGTCCAAAACAAGATATTACCTCTGATTTCCCACTGAATGGTGTACCAGGTGCTGAATTATTAGATAAACCTGAAGATATACCAGCTGCAAAGAAAGAAGATATAGGGAAATGGATAGAGTTAGTAGGTGAATACATAGTAAAATGTATATTTAGTAAAGCTTGGAATTTACGAAGTGCTGGTATTGAGAAGATAGCAATATCTTATGATGATTTTAATAAATATAAAGGAGATGAAAAAATGACTATTATTTGTGATATATTAAAGACAACTTTTAAAGACAAAATGGCTCAAGTGTATCTAAGTTCAATTGATTTATTTGACCAAATGATAAGTAGAAGTAAAGATTATAATGAAAAACTATTAATCTCCACAATTGATCCATTAATTAAAACTTTAGTTGATAAATTAGGAGATAATAACCAAAGAATACATCAAAAGAGTTATGAAAGTTTATTAAAACTGTGTGATTATATAGAACCTGCAATTATGAGTAATTTAATATTAAAACCATTTAAAACTAAGAATGCATCAGTATATAAGCCATTGTTAGATCGATTGGATTTATTAAAGGCAATATTAGAGAAGAATGGATTAAATGAAAGAAGCGGATTAACATTGGAAATTGTTATGAATTATTTGAAGAGTAATAGCACATTTGAACATGCAAGACAAGAAGTGAGAGAAATTGCTAGAGAAATATGCTTATTAGTTAGTTCTGTATATATATATATATATATATATATATATAATTATTAATCAATTAATTTATGTATATAGTATACTTCCAGTGATGCAGTAATTCCCTTCTTAAATGGTTTAAGAAAGAATGTAATCAGTGAAATTAGTGCTTTACTTGAAGAAAATGGTAATAATTTAGATATCAATGAAAATCAATTACCAAGCCAATCAATTCGAGCTCGTCAAGTGAATGTTAGTGATGGAGTACAAAAGTCAACAATGCGACCACCAACTGCTCAACCTGACCATTATGATAGTAAAGATGATGAATTAAAATGTCAATTTTGTGATTATAGTGATCCACAATTTACTGAAGAATTATTGGATGAACATTATTTGTACGATTGTCCAATGTTAATTGTTTGTGCATTATGTGATCAAGTTGTTGAAATATGTCGTTTAAATGAACATTTAACCACTGAATGCAGTGTGAAAGATAGACCAAAATTATGTCCAAGATGTAAAGAAGCAATTCAGTTGAATAAATTTGATGAACATGTGAAAAGAGGCACTTGTAGACCTGCTTTACCTTTGACTGAAGCTAATCGTTGTCCATTATGTCATGCTGATATTGATCCTGGTGATGAAGGTTGGAAAAAGCATTTAAGAGATGGAACTGGATGCCCTTATAATGATAGAACTAATTCAAATGCATGATTGATATAATAACAAAATATTTTTTTTATTTTTGATTGATTGTATTGTGTGAAAATTGATTTTTAAAATATGTGAAACGAATAGTTTTGCTTATTACCTCTAACATTCGTTGATTGTCATTGTTATTGATGTTAAGTTATCAAACGAAAGAATGGATGATAAAGAGGAAGAAACGAGGAGCTTTCTCTATGCAAGGATTGAACCATAGAGAATTAGAAGTACTAAGAGATCTGTACAGAGAATTGAGTGATTATAGTGGTTTGATTGAATTTGACAGAATGAGAATAACTATGAAGGAATTGGATCTGCCTCCAGATACAGAATGTATTTTAAAAGAGTTTGAGAATTATGATGTTGATAACAAAGGAGGCATTAATTTTGAGCAATTTGCCGAAGTAGTATCTACTTCAAAAAGTATGAAATACGTTTTTCATATATTAAAATTAGAACACCATCGATTGAGTGCTGAACAAGGAGTGGAGCATTGGGATAAGATCTCTTCTCTCATATACAGAATCAATCAGAAGAAGTAAAGTATTATTTTTATTTCTATTTATGTAGTTAATATATGATATAAATGAAAACGAACATTCAGACAATGATCGATTTGAACTCTATAAAAATCTATTTAACACACCAGAATATATCAAAGAACTAAAACGAGAAAGTGATAGGCTTGAAGAAAAGAAGAATTACGAAATTAAGAGAAGTATAGTCAGCAGAGAGCAACATGACTTAATAAACCCTCGTCCTAACTTCATTCCTGTGTTAGAAAAATACACAGATGATTACAGAACACCGCAAGAAATTGCAAATGATTCAATTCAAAGATGTAAAGATACAACTGAAATTCCATTAGGTTCATCTAGAAGAAGATCGTCTATACTCAATCCATCATCATTAATAAACAAAATGGCTGTAGTTAAGCCAATAAAAATACCTTCTCCATCAAATCCAAATACAGCTTTAAATAGTGTCAGAAGTAATATAAACACTGAAAGAAATGCAGATGAAACATATTCACCAATAGTAAATGGTAAAATACGAAGAGGAGGCACAGTTATTGAAGATACTGATAATCAGGATAATCTATCGAGAAGTACCCCCAGAAGAAACTCTCAGTTTGACTTATCATCGAATATGCCAGCTAGACGTAGAAAGTCCAATTTATCAGTAATTACTACAATTCCTCCATTAACTCCTCATTCTGTCTCTGCTAATCCAAGAGTGTCAATATTACAAGAAGAAGAGCTTAGTAGTGTTAGAAGAGTCAGTAAAAGTATGCCAGTAAGTCCTTCTAAAAGTCCAAATAAAGAAATGTTTCCTTCTTTAATTAGTGAATCTCCTAGTGATCTATCTCTTAATACTAGTCCAATTAAATTGTCTAATAATAGCTCAAGTCCAACTATTCCAGCTACATCACCTATTAAGAATCATCATAAAGATATTTATTTACCAACTATTACTAATGCTGATAGTGAGAAATATTATGATTTGAAAGAGGTCGATGAAGGAGAAGAAGGTAATATTGAGATTAAAACATAGATAATAAATGTATATTGAAATTGTATATAGAAATAAAGGTAAATTGTAGTGAATATATAAATTTATATTATCTTATATATTAATATTAAATTATGAATTAATTAGTTAATTAATTGTGTGTAGTTGTGTGTTAAAAAAATATGGTAATAATTACACAAAATGACATTTCATTTCAAGCCAAGTTTTTTCATAATTTAAATTTTAAAATGACTTCTAAAATAGTTAGTTTAAAAGCTATTAAAGAATCAAGTAGCAATGGACGTGTATATCCAAGTGAAAAGAAACAAATAGCGTGGGCTGGTGGTGTGATTACGACAAATAAACAGAAAGTTGCCTTGAAATTTATTGAAAAGAAAAAACAAAATGGAGAAGAATTAACAGAACGTATATTTTTAGCAATTAACATTTCAAGATGAAAAGAATTGTCTGAAACTGATTTTGGGTGAAGCAGGTAAAACAAAGACAGTGGTTAAAGAATCAACACCAGAAAATAGAACTATAAAAATAAAAGTATAAAATCGAATTTTATATGAAAATCAAAAGGTTCCTGAGCCAGATTTTTCACATCGTTTTTCACAATCTTCATCTAGCATTGATTCACTGCTATCTTCAGATTCTACATCCAAATCATCTGTGTTTTCCAGATTGGGAGGTGGAGCATCCTCTAGTAAGTCAGAATCTACTTTAAACTCTATATTTGGTAGTATTAATACTTCTCCAATGAAAGTATCACCTGACCTTGCATATGTCCATAACAATTAATTCAGGTAAAAAGACAATAACTACTAAACCACTACCAAAATCCCCGATAAGAATTAAACAGCCAAGTCCTCGTCCAGATTCTCTTGAAACTACAGGTAAGCCAGTTTTGACAGAAAAATTAGGCTCATTTTTAGAAAGACACACATTAGAAGGAGTAGCCAAACCGACAAAGAGATCTTATGAATATGATGATGAAGATAATCATACTGTAAAACGAATTCATTATTTAGGTCCAAAGAAAACAGATGCAAAGGAAAAGTCAAAAAAAATCAATTTAAATATAGCGCCAATGTATAGGAAGTAGTTAATAATAATTAAATTATTCTTTTTATACTTTTTTGTTTTAACTATAGAAGGTCAATATTTTGATTTGTTTGAAGCCAAGCTTTTGTTTTTTTATCATTTTCTAGTTAATGGGCAGAGATGAGATAGTATTAGCAATTGGAATTAATAAATTACACAAAGATGTAACAAATAGAAGGAAAGCAAACACATATTCATCAAATCAAGTGAAAAAGGTAAAGAGAGATAACACAGAACTATAATGCTGTAAATATAACACATGAAAGTGTATATGAGAAAAGTATTGCCATCTAAACGAAAATCATTTTACTCAACATGTTGAAGATCAACAGGTTTCATCCAGATAATCCCCAGAAAAGAAATTTAACAGAAGTAATTCATTCAATTATGGATAGTGAAAGCAAAAGAACACCATTTAATGACATTTGTGTTTGTTGTAAAGCGTATATTATTTATATTTTAATATTAGTCCATTGAATGATGGTACATCAATTCATATATGTAGTTATGTAGAGTTGGATAATTTAAATAGGTTTTATATACATTCATATTGTTGTATGATGTGTTATAGTCGATTTAAATGTCGTAGTGATGCTCCATGTTCTGAAAAATATCTATGTGATGATTATGGAATATTCCTTGATTCAATTTAGATAATGTTAATATTATTTCTCATACATATAATAAAAGCAAGATAATTTGATTAATGTAATTGTATAAATTGTATGTAAGGTTTTGAATAACTCACAACTTATAAAGAACATACTAAATAACTGTGTTTCACTGTAATGTTAAGAAACTTCATTTTATTTTTTATTTTCTTCTTTTCATGTTGTATTAATGCTCAAGGTATATGATTTTATTCATTTGTAATAGAACTGGTTGAAGCTTATGTGAATTATGAAAATGGTGTATATAATATTTCTTTCAGTCCAAATCCTAAAATACAACCAGCAAGAGGATTCTTTAATGACACGATCATGAGCACAGGTATAGAAATTATGCTATTTTATATAAAGGATGGAGTACATTAAAGATATATACTTCAACTGTTTTTGATGATGAAATTCAAGCATATGCTGCAGGATTTCTTGAAGGATATCTTACAAGAGAAAGAATTTATCATCATGCTCACAATTGTTTCAATGATACTCCATCTGCAGAGATATCTTTTTAATAATATAACATGATTATATTCCTTAATAATATATAATTACAAGAGTTTTTAAAACAAAATGATAAATTCATTGATAAAAATATCAAAGAGAATGTGAATGACAGTTATTGGTATCATATATCCTTATTAGTTCAACAATATAATGGTTTAATTGATGGATATATGAAATACAGTGATAAATCGTTAAGAAGATGGAATATATTGAGTATGGTATTATCTGGAGATTATCCTGATATCAATTCAGCAATACAAAACAAATTAAACGAAGAAGATCATTGTTCTGCCTTAATAAAAGTATTACCAAATAATGAAGATATAATTGTATCTCAAGATACTTGGACAAGTTTTAACTCAATGATAAGAATATGGAAGATATATGACTTTCCTTGGAAGATGAGTAAAAATTCAAAAGAAACTGTTCCAAATAGAATAATGTCATTTTCATCATATCCTGGTTATATGTTTAGTGGTGATGATTTTTATTTATTATCTGGCAATATGGTTGTACAAGAAACAACAATTGGAAATCATAATATATCATTAAACCAATATATAAAACCTAATACTGTTTATATTTGGATGAGGAATATGGTTGCTAATAGAATTAGTAATAGTGGTAAAGAATGGTGTAAAGTATTTGAAAAATATAATAATGGATGTTATAACAATGAGTTTATGATTATAGATTATAAATTATTCCATCCAAATGAAGAATTAAGAGATGGAACACTTTATGTGTTAGAACAATTACCTGGTAATATTATTTATGATGATTTAACACAGTATAATATAATATTATTTATTTATAAGTATTATATCTATTTTATAGTGTATTGAAAAGTCAAACTTATTTCCCTTCATATAATCTTCCTTATTTCAGTAAAATAAAAGATTTAATGAATTTAGATGAATTAATAAAACAATATGGTGATTATTACACTTATGAAAACACTTCAAGAGCATTAATCTTCAAAAGAGAGCATAAAAATATAAAAGGTTTAAAAGATATGAGATTTTTAATGAGATATAACAATTATCAACATGATGAATATAGTCATTGCAATTGTACTCCAAATGGTTATTCTTCTTCATTAGCTATAGCCACTAGAGGAGATTTGAATCCAATAGATGGAACATATTCTCCACCAGGATTAGGCCATAGAAACCATGTTGCTACTGATAGTAAAATTACATGTTATGATATGATTATGAATCATAATTTAAGTGTTGATATTATATCAGGACCTCCTAATAATGATTATAATCCCATTAGTCCATTTGTGTGGAGTAAATCAGATTTCAAAAATGAGAATCATCTTGGTCAACCAGATAAGTGGGATTTTAGTTGGTATAGAATGGATCATTACGGTAACATGAAGGAATTCAAGTAAAATATAAATGTCTATTCTTTTGATTTGTTTGTGTTTGAGAAATTATCATTTCTTTCCATCGAATTTCTCATTTTTTAAAACGATGCAAGGATCTTCCAAACAGTTTATACCCTCAGAAACACCGCAAAATAACAGAAGTATAGATAATGATATCGCCACTCCACTCTCAGCACTTTTAAGATCAGATATCAGTAAAACATAATATTATAATATACTAGAACATAAGATCGACGTAAAAATAACAGAGTATAGCAGTAGTAAAGAAAATAGGTTAAATATTTCTGAATGTATAAAATCTAATTACATTAATTAAATTAAATATAGCTCATATTGGTCCAGCTGGAGTTTTATACTTCTGTAGCAAATATTCAACGTATAAGAACATAAAATACTTGGATTTAATGAACAACGATATGACCGACGCTGGTTGTGCCTTTCTTGCTAAGACATTACAGCACATTCCACAATTAGAAACTCTGTGGATAGCATACAACAATATTGGTCCTTGTGGTATAATTGAATTGACTGAAAAATTTCACTTTATTCCAAAATTAAAATCATTGCATCTAAGAGAGAATCCAATTATGGCTGAAGGAATGAAGTGTTTAGCAAACCATCTTAAAGAAATTCCTTTATTAAAGATGTTAAACATTGGAAGTATATATTCATCTATTTCTATTTAAAACACTAGAATGTTTAATTGGAAATAAAGGAGTAAAATACTTGAGTGAGAATTTACAGTACATACCACAATTATATCACTTATACATGCCGTATAACCTGATAGATGATGATGGATTTGATGTTTTAGCCAACAACATCCATAACTGTAAAAACCTACATGAGTTATGGATATTCAATAATTATGATAGGGATAAGCTTGCAACCTATGAGAAGATGAAATTACATTGTCCAAACAAATGGTTTCCATGTTGGTTAGAAGAGCTATGATAAAAAATCCAATCATGATAAAAATATTATCGTTTTGTGTTGGTTTTTGGTTTAAAAAAAGTATCTTATGAATTCTCATTTCTTTCGGGTTGAGCATAGTATTTCTAAATATTTTAATTTTTCTAGTGACAGAAGAGCCATTCACCACGAAAGATGGAAGAGGTATTCATTACAAATTTCTATACGTAGTGAGAATTGATGATGATAAAATTACAAACTCTATAGAATTATATAAATATTTGCACAATGCTCTTGAAGATCCAAATAACACCATATTAGAATGTATTTTCATTTACTATTATGAGTTGATATTAATAGTATATTTACAACCAGAAAGATTTGAAGTTATGCTTAATGAGTATAAAGATCTTAAACTAGAATCATTCATCATTGTTCATTTAGTTATAAGTATGAGTAATATAATGATAAGTTATAGAAAACGATTGGAAGGGTTTAAATAACGATTTCTTATCTACATTCTTAACAACAAGATTTCCAAAATTATATGCTCTTGATTTAACCGAAAATCATATTGAAACATTTCAAATGGATAGTTTATTAATATACTTGTCATCACCACAATGCCATTTAGTATCTTTAGATTTATCATGTATAAAAAATCTAACTATTATATAATTGAAATTAGACTGTAGTATAAGTGCAACTGATATGTCAATATTCTTTCGCCAAATTGGTAAGAGTAGCATGACCTCTGGTGATTCACACGATAATGGTAATTAGTGTGGAATTGAAATATTGTATTTAAATGGAAATAAGTTTGGAAATCTGGGTGTTTGTACAATTAAACACTTAATCAAAAATTGTGAGAAGTTAAAAGAGTTATATATCGATGATAATGATTTACAGGAAGATGGTGGTTATTATTTAGCTGAAATGTTATATGAACATCCTGCTAATTTAGAAATATTATCTTTAAATAACAATGTAATAGGATTGAATGGATTGAATATGATTAAGCCATATTTTGCATATTTAAGTAACTTGAGACAATTGAATATCAGTAGTATTGGTGAAGAAAATTTGAAAAATGGTGGTGATCTTCAGCTCTGGATGGATTATCTTTATGAAATCAAAGGCAGTAATGCTAATCTAATTGTTGAAAGTACTCTATTATAAGTTTAATACATTTCTACATAATTATCTAGTCACTTTTATATGTATATTTGTTAATTTGTATTTTTTTTGATAATAACGTTGGATTATCTATCATCTGACAGTTTTATAAATATATTGAAATTAGAATCACTTTTCTTCATCATCTGTGTGTATTTCATCTATATATTTTGATAAACTATAAATAATGAACTTCTAACACTATTTAACCTCCATACAATGAACTCAACAAACAATATGTTAATAATACAATGAATTTTTAAATCTATTTTGAAAAATCTCTTTTTTTGTCGTTTTGTTATGGGATGTACTCAATCATCTTTATTACCAGCTGAATTAATGAACAATAAATATGTCAAAGATTTTGAAGATAGATCTGGTGAAGAAGAGATGAAAGAGATTGTTTCTCAAAAATCACCTAAAAAATCACAAACAACACCAAAGAATTTTAGTTCTATGAGGGGTTCAAATAAAAGTTCATCACAATTTAAAAAACTAACTACAAAATCTTCGCTAAACTCTTACCTATTCAGTAATGGCCCTTCCAATAGACGTAATCAAATAATAGAGATACGAAAGGACACTCAGGTAGTAAAATGTAAAAGCTGTGAATATAAACTCGATTTTTGTTGTTTAAGTCTTGGTGGATTTAAAGAATCTGTATATTTATTACTTGTATTTATTGTTAATAGAGAGGTAGTAGTAAAGCTAATCAAGATTATTATATCTTTGAGAAAAATTTTGGCAAAGATAGTAATCGAGAAAATAATAGTATTTTATTTGGTGTATTTGATGGTCATGGGAAATATGGTGAAAAATGTAGTAGTTTTGTAGGTAAAAATGTATATTTTATTCTCTAATTAATCAATAGTTGCCAAATGAAATAAAGACAAGTATGTATTATGAAATAGATCCAATAAAAGCAATAAGAGATTCATATAACACAATAAATGAACAATTACATTCAATGAATAATGAAGATTTAGAAGAAGAATATATAGATGATGTATTTATATATATATATTTCTTATTTTTTAATTTATAATTAGACAATGAGTGGCACAACAGCAGTATGTTTATTATTTAAGGAAGGTGACTTATATATCTCTAATGTAGGTGATAGTCGAGCAATCTGTGGAATAAAATTAGAAAATGATAAATTCATAAATACAAACAAAAACAGTGGAAGTAGACCAAATAGTTGTAATAATAGCTATAATAACAAAGATACATCAAAATCATTAATAATGAATCAATGCAGTATAAATGGCAATAATAATAATGACAATAGTCATAAAGCTAGTTTATTGAATAATAGTAAAGATTTTTCATACAGACAAAGTAGAGCTCAATCATTACAGATACATCCTTATATACAATGTAAAATACAACCAATACCTCCGCAACAACAACAACAACAACAACAAACAAAATCCACAACAACTAAGTCAAAACCAACATCCAAACCAATTTACACAATCTTCATTATCCTATACAATCAATCCAAATAAGAATTATCATTTAGAAGCCTTGAATCTTTCGATTGATCAAAGTCCTTATAGAGAAGATGAATATGAAAGATTATTGAAATGTGGTGCAGAAATTTTGACTATTGGACAAAAACATAATGAAGTAAGTAGAGATTTATTACCATCCGATTTAAAGAATATGAAAAATGATGGAGATAGATGTAGAATATGGATGAAAGATAAAAATGAACCTGGTTGTGAATATAGTCGAAGTATAGGTGATAAATTAGGTGAATCAATAGGTGTAATATGTGATCCAGAGATATTTATAAGAAACTTGAATGAGGAATATGAATATTTTGTTATTGCAAGTGATGGTGTTTTTGAATTCCTAACAAATGAAAAGGTTATTAACATTGTTGAAGATAGTTCAACTGTATTAGAAGCATGCCAAAATATAGTGAGTGACAGTAGGAATCTATGGCTTCATTATGACAATAAAAGTGATGATATAACAGTAATTGTTATAAAGATAAGTGATTTTAAAAGAATTGCTGTTGATAATGTCAGTAATATAATATTGAATCATCGTACAAGAATTGGTAGTCAAATAACTTTAGATCAAAAACCTGTAAGAAATCCCGACAATTATAATTATAACTACAATTATCATAGTAATATATCAATGATAGGTTTGAATGAAATTGAGATGAAATATCATTTGAGAAGTGAATATACTGGTATTCCTGAATATAAAGATAAAATATATAAAGCACTAAAGTCACAGATAATATTTAAGAATTTAAGTGATGAAATTATTAATGGTTTAGTGAATGAAGTAGTGATTGTTCAATCAACTAAAGATGAAGTGTTAATAAACAGTGAAATGAAATGTGATAAGTTTTATATAGCCATCAGTGGGAAATATTGTTTAATAATCAAAGATAGTGATAATAATGAGATTATTTTTGAATATAAAGTATTGAATAATGTTTTTCCAAGTTTTGGTGATACTGAATTATTGTATGATCGAATAAATAATAATGAAATAAAATGTTTAGAAGATGGTGAATTATATGTAATAAGTAAAACACCTTTTAGAAGTGTTGCTTTGAAGTATATTTATAATGAAAAAATCAATATTTTGAAGGGAAATCGTTGTTTTAATAGTTTAAAAGAGAAAGATTATGAAGAAATAAATAATAATATGGAAGAAAAAGTGTTTAAAATGAATGATATTATAATAGAAGATAATGGAAATGAAGATAATGATAATATATACTTTGTAACAGAAGGTGTAGTTGTGATGAAAGGCAATAATAATAGTAGAGGTGAGTTTACAATATTGAATAATAATAATAATGATAACACAAAAGAAATGAATGAAAATAACAATTCTAAAAATGATGAAAATCAACAAATGTATATATATATATTTATATTTATATTTATATTATTATTATTATTATTATAGTGAATTAATAAGATTAGGAACTTATCAATACTTCGGATATTCCTTTTCTACAGCTGTTAATGGAAATGACAAGAATTTCTCATTCAAGTATATAGCTCTAACAAAAGTAAAATGTTTTATTCTTTCAAAGAAGTATATAAAAACATACTATCCTGAAATTGAGAGTAAATTAAAATCTATTAATAATAAACGATTAATTTCAATTGACCATAAACTAAAATATAATGAATATATCAAAGAAAATAACTTACACAAATTGTCTATAAATGATATAGAATTGATATATCCACTATATAATACTAGTTATCATAGTTATTATAGTTATAGAAATAAAAATAGTTATTGTTTAGGAACAATTAGAATAACTTCTATTGATAAAATAAGAGAAAATAAAATCCAGACAAATATTAATAGAGAGAAGTTATTATATACTAACTATTTCTATTATAGTATCAATTACGATACTGTATTTTATATCGGTAGTTTTCATAATAAAAATAACATTTATAGTTTGTTTAATGTAAAAATAGTCTCTAACCTTGAAAATTTAATAAAATCAATAGATAACTTAGAAGAAAATGAGATAAAATATATATTCTGTAGTATAATTTGTAAATTAAAACATTTCTATGATAATCATATAATGGTAAGATCACTTGTTCCAAGTTTATTATCAATCGATAATAATGGAAATATAATATTTTGTGATTTATTAAACAGTAAAATAGAAAAGAATCACAGTTTTACGTTGTGTATAGATACTGAGTATATGGAACCTCGAATGGTAACTTGTAAAGGACATGATTATCGATGTGATATATGGTGTTTGGGTATTTTATTATATGAACTTTATACTAAACATACTCCCTTTAAAAAGAATGATTCTGATACAAGTTTAGACATTATTAACAATATAATTAGTTATACGAATAATACATCTGAAAAAATAGAAAATTATCATTATAAAGTGAGTGAATTAGGAATGAGATTAATTGAGAGATTGTTGGAAAGAAGAACATCTAAAAGAATTGGATGTGAATCTTCAAATCGTTACAGGTTCAATGAATTGTTAGAAAATGAATGGTTTAAAGGGATTAATTTAATAGACATTGAGAATAATAAAGTTAAATCTCCATTATATGATAAATATAATAAAATGTATGATGAGTATTCAATTACAACTGTTGAAGAGAAAGAAAGTAAGAAATTGTTGGAAGATTCAAAATATGATGGTAATGAAAAATGGTTGAGTAATTTCTAATCAAATATATGTGATATATGTATATATACATATATATAATATATTTCTATAATTTATAAACGAATAATAATATATTATCTATTTGTATTTTGTGTGTGTGTGTTTATTATATTTTAAATTAAACAATTTATAAAATACTAAAAATAATAATTACTAATATAGATTATTTATGTTTTAAAATTGAGCCTGATGGTATTTTCATAGATTCTTTAAAACTCTTCTTAACATTATTATAATCTAACAATATTACATAAATTAATGGAGAATATACTATCAATAAGGAATGTGTATGTTTGTGATGTTTTATTATTATTAACTTTAGGTTTACTATTAGATTTAAGTAAAGACAAATCAATTAAATTATCTAAATGTGATGTTGGTGAATCATAGGATGAGTTAGTAGTAGTAGGACTGGATAAAATCGATACACTCGGTGGTGATAATGATATATTAATCGGACAGATTGTATTTGGCGATCTATTTAAAGGATTGACTCTAGTGATTACAATCAAATATTTAATACGGAAAACCGGTTGTAATAGATTCAAATACCATTTGTCTAACACTATCTTTGATAACATCCAATCTAGCAGGCGAAATTGTTAATCTTTTCAATTGTGAATCATATATATCTAAAAATTCTATCTCCAATAAAATAAGCTTTTATACTTAATATATCATCCTCCATTAAAGCTTCTGTAAGTTCATTAGCAAAATCGATTTCTCTGTTAATAATAATATTTAAATATATGAAATACTCATTTGTATACTCCATTATAGTAAAATAAGGGAACAATAAGCCATATTTAATGAGAAAAATTAAAAAACAAAAAGATCAAGCCAAGTTTATTTGAAAATGAATATTGGCAGAAAAGAGGTTTTGGCTCTGTATAAACGATGTATAAAAGCAGCAAAGAAATGTCCATCTTCAGACTATCGTTTGGCTATGCTTGATTATGTAAGGTATATTTTGATTAGCATATTAGTTATTAGATACAGTTTTAAACAATCAAAGACTTCATTAGGGGATGAGAGAATTAGATCGTTATATCAGTATTGATATTTTGTTAATATGATGATTAGAAGAGGAATAGAAGAAGTAGAGTCAATGGAAAAGTATCAAAATGCAGTTAAAATGCAGAAAGAAGAAAATGATAAAGCAAATAGAGAATTTTTAAATAGTTAGTTTTTATTTTCATTTTTCTTTTGATTATCTAGACATATCACATATAGTTATATTTAAATAACAAACATAAACATTGTTATAAAAACAAAATAAAAAAGTTTAAAAAAAGTTAATCAACTTCATTTATCTGTGTTTCTGTCTTCTTGGCTGCTTCTTCATCTATTTGTTCTGTCTTTTCACTTTCACCTTTATCTTCATTACTTCCTTCACCATTTTCACCTTCTTCTTCTTCTTTATCATCTTTCTTTCGAACATCAGATTTACATAATACACATGTATTAATAATCTCTAAATGTTCATTTTTACCATCAATCTCTATATCAAAATCTAATTTTCCTGTTGCTATATTATTTGGCCTTAATACTTCACATCCTGGTTTAGTTGCTTCGATTGCAGCATTCATTGCTCTTATTATCCAAAATAATTCAGTGGCTGTTGGTCTTGTAGCTTCTCCTTTACGATAAGTAATTGCAAATGGAAAAGACTCATAGGTTGGTGGTGTATAGTGATTTTCATCCATATCCTCTAAATCTACAAACGATAATTCGGTTTCTTTCTGGAAGATTACTGATGATTCTCTAAATCCCCATGTCACATTATCTACTTTAGGATGATCTTCCATTGAAACACATTCTGTCTTATGATTCTTCCAATCCCTAAATATAAAATATTAATACTAATCATACTTCTTTTGACAATTAGCATTACAGTAATATACAGTTCGACATCTAGTACATCTTTTCATTTCTGTTGATATTTCAGTACCAATTTTACCACAATATTGACATATTCTTGTTTTTGGTAAATATAGTAATTCTTCACCATCTGGTTGTGCTCTATTCTCTAATTCGCTCTGATTATAAAATACAGCCAATCCTTTTGGTCCACTGTCTCTTCCTAATATTGATACGAATATATGACCTTCAGGTATCAACAATCCATTGTCCATTCGGAAATCTTTCGCTCTTAACACAAAGGCTTGTCTGTCACCTATATTATCCCATGCTGCAGCTTTCCATAATTTAAAGGCTGTCTTATAGAAACTATCTAACTCCATTCTTGAAACATTTGTTTGATCTATCATACCAGGTAAGGTATTTGAATAATTTACACCACCATCCATCTCTTTCAAAAATACATCACTTATTTTTTGAATATAGTCTTTCACTCCCTCTGCTGCACATAATTGTCTTGTATATATTCCTATTGCTGCTAATGTTGGAGCTAATTCATCAACCATATATTGTTCATCAAATACTACTTCTTCTGGACGATGTGGATTTCCATTCTCTTTGGCTGGGTCTTTAATTTCATTAATAATTAGTTTCATTATTTGGTCCATTGTTGGGGGTCTGCAAGGAGGGCTGCTAAATTCACCAGCTGCTACTCTTCCCAGTGGATATAAATTGGTTAGAATTATTCTGTAAGGTCTTGATGGTGGTATTTCATTTCCATCATCATCAAATGCCTGATTCCAACAACGTAATCTTCTCACATAGATTTGCCATACTTCCTATGGTGTATAAGTACAGTGATTATACTCTTTCTGTTTTATCATATTTTTTCAATTGCTTTGCTTCTTCTTCACTAATCCATTTCGTCATTTTTACATCTGGCAAAGCTTCTCTTTTAACAACTGGCGCTACAGGTATTTCATCATCAGAATCCTACGAAACATCAAACAAATGGCTAATACAAGATCGATTTTATCCCATTTAGAATATGCTTTGTCTAAACTGCTCATTTTATATCTCTAATGTAAAGTTAAGCCAAAAAAATCTAGAAAGTTCCTCAAAATTATTTGAACTGATAATGTCTTACAAGAACCTTTTAATATTCTTCTTTGTATTTCTTTTAATTGTGAGTGAGGTTGAAGCTGCAAAGAGCAAAAAAAAATCGAAGAAGAGTTCTAAATCTAAAGATAAATCAGACTCAAAAGACCCAGTATAGTAAATAATTATAAAAATGGTAGAAAAGAGAAGAAGCTGAAGAAATTCGAAGAAAATTACAGGAAGCCATGGCAAAACAATCAGCTGAGACTGGAGCTCCTCCAATGAACTTCAAACTGTATTCTGCAGAAGATATAAAAAAGCAATATGCATCAGAAATGTATTCTTTCATATAATTTTTCATTTTAGGGGTGATATTGAAAAGGAAACTAAGAAACAACAAAAATCAGACAAAAAGAAGCCAAAGAAGAGTTCTAAAAAGAAGGCAAAACATGATGATGATGATGATGATGAATTATAATTAACCAATTTTGTAGTTTTTCTTATATTTTATTGGGATTTGGAATTACGAAATATTATTCCATAAGAACATGTCAATACTTTTAAAAATATTTTTTGTGTTGAGTGACACTTTGTGACAGCATAGTAACACCTATCACGAAAATCAGTCCAGATTAGTTCATTTTAAATTCTCCTTCTCTGAATATCTTAAAAAATATTAAATAAATGCACTGTATCATATATTATCTCTTTATCTTCCAAATTTTATAATAAAGACTTTTAAAATTCATGTAAGTTCAGTAATTATAAAGAAGAAAATATGTTGTTTATCAAGTGAAATTGATGATTGAACAGTTCACAACATTCTATCTAGTTTTTTAATAATACCTATACGTATCTATCTTATATACAGCTATAATTTTCTGTTGTTGTCTACTTTTATTTTTTTTATTGCTTGACTATATAGTTATAGAAAATTTGTAGATCAAGCTATGGCGGCAGAAAAGTCAAACCCCAGATGTGCAATATGTTTGTCTACAGAACGAATACACGAGAGTACATTAGTTATATGCAAGAAGTGTAACTTTTCTTTCCACAAAGACTGTTTAAATGAACCAATTAGTGATGAAAGTAATTTTGAATGTGCAGCTTGTCAAAGCGGATGTATAAATAAACTCATTCATTTTTATAGTAACATTTCAAAGCTGTTCTCTCTGTTCTAAGGGAATTCAATTCCCTTTTGAAAAAGATGAAAATGGAAGTCTTTGTCACATGTGCTGTAGATTCTGGAGAGAATTTGTATAACTTTAATACTCTATATTTCTTAGACTAAAACAGATTTAAGAAAGAAGTGTTCTATATGCAAACAATCAGGTGGCGATCTTACTATCTGTTCAAAATCAGAGAAAGGGTATAATCTTGACATATATTTAATGGATTATAGTAAAATTTGTTCAGCATCTTCTCATATACTATGTGCATATAACAACAATTGGCTCTTTGATGAAGAAAACAAAAGAATATTTTGCCCATTGCATAAATCTCAAGTTGAGTATAAATTTATATATTTACTTTGTTTTATATAGTGTTGAAGGCTTTACAGAATCAAATCATCTCTTTCTATTCTATATCTCCTGTAGAAGGTTATATTACTTAATTAAAGATCTTAATGTAACAGAATCAGAGTTGAATAGTAAAATCTACAGTGAATGGAAAGCTATATCCAATGAAGAAAGACAATTGTATGTAAATTCGTACAGTCAAATCCGTCAATCAAAGAGACCACTATTAAATTATGAAATTGAAAGAGATACTTTGAAATTATGGTGGAATTTTCAAATGGACTTTATATCCAAACATTTAAACAAATTTAAAGATCAAATTAAATGTACAAACAATGAATGTCAGTCTCATAAATCATTGGATTATTTAATCAATGAAATTAAAGAGAAAAGATTACTCAATACTAACACTCCTCATTATATTGAATGTTATTTATTAAGAAGAATTGGCAGTATTTATAACTTAGATTCAATCTATGAAATGATGTTACAGATATTACAATGTAATAATAATGATAGTGAAAATATAATAAATGAATTTAAAGAAGATTTTGAATATGTTCGAAAAATCTGTGAATTAAAATATGATATTAAATCTTATAAATCAGTAACAGATTTAATAGAGAAGAATGATCAACCGTGTGTACAGAATGAATGGAGACAATCACCATTTCCAACACGATATTATGAAGAGATTAATAAATATGAATTATGTGAAGGAATGAATGATAAAGAGAATGAATTAACAATGAAGAAATTGAAATCATCTATGAAGATACATTGTGATGGTAAGTGCTGTAATAATAATGGAGATAATAAGAATCAAATCAAATTTTCATTAAATTTAGGAAGGTTTGAGTCGGCTTGTCCTTGTATGATTTCTGGTAGTGAATGTTCTGATGAATGTCAATGTGCTTGTACAAAAGTGAAAACAGAAGATAAAGAATAGATAAAGAAAAAGACAATACTACTACAGTAAAGAGTGAATATAACTGTAATAATCGTGAAGCACAACAAAATCACTTTATCAATCCAGAATCTGACATTCATATTCAGAATGTGTGGGGAATGGACTGTTACACTCGCAGATGTTTAGAAATCTCCATAATGGCAATAGGGAAATCATTAGAATATGCACAAAACTATATTCGAGTGTATATCTCAAGAACTATTAATTCCTTACCCTCTGATGATGCTTATAATATGAATTATACATTAGTAAAACTAGCAGATAGTGATGATAAAGATATAGCATTAACTGCCTTAGCAATCTTAGAACAAACCACAACTCGTGATTTAGGACACTTCCGTATACATCCTAAAGGAATGGGAATAATATGTAAAAGAAAAGGAGGAATTAAAGAAACAACAGCCATAGCTCCTTATCTAGGAGAAGTATATCCACCTTGGAGATGGTTTGAGAAACAAGATGGTATAAAGAATGCACAAAAGAGATTAGGATATAAACCAGTCTTACCTGATTTCTATAATATTACATTAGAGAGAAATATAGAGGATGAGAAAGGATATGATGTATTATTTGTTGATCCAGTATGTAGAGGTAATTTAGGAAGTAGATTATGTCATTCCTGTGATCCTAATTGTGCTACAATGACAGTCAATGTGAATGGTCAATTCACTATTGTTGTATATGCGATAAGAGATATTGCTGAAGGTGAAGAATTGACATTTGATTATGCATGTGTTAGTGAAAGTGAAGAAGAATATAGAGCAGCTATTTGTCTATGTTCAAGTGTAAAGTGTAGAGGTTCATTCTTATATTTCACTAATGCTAGAGCATTTCAACAAGTAATGTCCAATTCACATACATTCTTAAGTCGTACTGCTATTATATTGAGAAGTTGTGTTGAAGAATATACTTCTGATGATGAGAAGTTATTATTTAACATTGGTATAAGAGATTCTGTATTAGAAAATGCACCATTGTGGTTGAAGAAATATGCTGCTCTTATATCTGAATATATATTATATGAATATCAAGTATTACCATCAGAATTAGTGAAAATTACAACACCTGTTGTATTATATAATCAAGAATCTGCTGAAGTATTATAAATATGTTATTATATATATTATTAATAGATTGAAGCAAAAGGAGTTAGAAATTCACGTTTACACAATTTAGTAGTAACAATTGATAAGATATTATACTTCCTAAGACATCAAGAGAATGCAGCAAATACACTTCCATTAAGATTACTAAGATCACACGAAGTTAGAGATTACTTATGGAATGATGAACATTCATTAATAAAGAGATTATACTCATGTATTATCTCCAATCAAATTCAAAATGAAATGCCAATTATTAAAAAAATAGGTGAAATAGTCTCTTGTCAAGCTGAAGATTTAGATGATGCTAAGAATAGAATGAAGCAAGTGAAAGATTTATTATTAGAAATGAAACCACGAAGAACTGCCAGACATTTAGCTGCTCATGATTTATTAGTATTATACATCGAAACAAACTGTTTCTTTACAACAACAGCCACTTATCAAGGATTTACTAGTGATGTTGATATTAGAACATGTGATTTAGGAATGTCTAATGATTCCTTCCAAAAAGCACTTAAAAAGAAGAAAAACTCCAGTGATGATGAAGATGATAATGATGATGAAACTCCAGCCAGAAAACAGATCAAAAAGAATAAAGGATTCAAACGAAAAGATGTAACAAATGCACCAGTCGCAAATGCAATGCAAGTACGATATAGAGATGTAAGAAGATATGGTGGTTGCTATGCATGGGGACAATTAGTAGGATGGTATAAACAGACAGTAAATAATCCAGCTGCTAGTTTATACGCTGATCGTAGAGGAACATTGTCATTACCAGATATAGAATCATGTTATGGAACTGATTATGAATATTCACCATCAGCAAGACAAATATTAATAGAAAGAATAGTCAATCAACCAAGCACTATGTGGCCAGTTGGTGGATTTTGGAAGTTTAAGAATCCATTTAAAGTATATGGTTCTCCTATGTTTGACTTCTATTTGATGAATGATGCTACACCATTAACTAATTGTATGAATGAAATAAATGTTGCAACAACAAAGACTAAATCACATCAATTACCATCATTATCCAAATTATCTGTATTAGATAAAAGTAAATTAATTAATTATATGGATAATCCAATCTATACAGTATCTGAAGTAAGTTTATTCTTAAGAGGATTGTCATTATCAGTAACACCACCAGTACCATCAAATGAAAGAGTCCATTCAATGAAAACAAGAAGACATCATAATGCAAATGGATCTTCAGCAGATGATGAATCTGATTTACGAAGTGATAATACACCTAAATCAGATGATTTTAGAATGGAAGAAGATGAAAATTATGAAGAAAAAAGGAAGTATACTCGTCGATCATCAAGATTATCACCAAAATTAAATGAAAATAATAATAATAATAATAATAATAATAATTCAACTTCTACTGCACCAAATGATATACAAATGGATAAAGGTAATAATGATGGAAATGTAATACAATCTGATGATAATGATAATAATAGTGAAGGCAATATGTCTGGTAAAAATAGTGAAAGTGGTATTGTAACTAGATCACAAACTGGTAAATTAAAAAGAAAGTTATTTACTGATGATGTAGATGACCCTGTTATTAATGAATATTACAAACAACTATCAGATGTTGATGATGATGAAAAACCAAAGAAAAGAAGAAAATCAACCAGGAAGTTGAATGTTAGCAGTACAACTTCTTCTACTACAGCAACTCCAATTGCATTATCATCAGCTGCTTTATCAGCTGCAACATCAATACCTAACTTAAATCCATCTACGAATGTTGTTCCACCAGTAATGGCTGGTAAATATACTAATGCAGTTCAGAATATACCAATTGATCCAAAGTTTATGAGTATAAACAATCAATTGTTTATGCAACAACAACAACAACAACAACAACAACAACAACAGATTCCTCAATTATACCCTGGTTTCCAATCAATTCAACAACAACAACAATATCTTAATCAATTTATACCACCACAAAGTAACGCTCAAAATCCACTTCCGTTCCCAATGCAACCTCAAATGATGGATATGTCTTTATTAAATCAATTCTATGGTGGAGGGCAGCCAATGAATCCTGCAGCTGTATTACAACCACCACCACAACAACCTCAACCTAATAACAGTCAAAATTCAAATCAGAATAATCCATTTGCTATTCCAATGATGTCTAATTTACCTTTTTACAATCCACAATTATTACAACTTTTACAAACTACAAACATGCCAACTAGTAATGTAATTCCACCTCCTGCACCAACAGCAGCTACAACATCATTACAACAACCAACACCAACTAATTTTATACCACCAGAAGCATTACAACAATATATGATGATGTTTAATCAACAACAACAACAACAACAGAATATGAATCAATCTACTTCATTTCAGCAATTACAGCAGCAACAACGTATGATTAATCAGAACCAACAACAACAACAACAAATACAACAGATACAACAGCAAACTGTTCAACTAAAGGAATTATCAAAAGAAACAAAATCATTAATTGAATCTTTTGAGAAAATTGTTCCATCTTTAACTGATCCTAGTGCTTTGAGTAAGTATATTGCAACTTTAGATGTATCTGCTATTAAATCAAAATGTGATTTACAGTCGTTTGTTAAAACTATTGTTTCAAAACAGTTTAATAATCCAATTTGGAATGAAGAAGCTCAAAATGCATCAAAGGCCTTAATAAACAGGATGAATGACCATCTATCATCTTTATAAATAACCTTATAATCTTATATTAATAAAATATATTATAATCATGTTTTAATTGTGTTTCAAAAAATCTATTCGTTTGATTTTTGAGCGTGTTTAATGAATGAAAATTCAAAAAATGAATTGTGTGTTTAAAGATGTTTATTTGATTTATATCATGTATTTCTTTTCGTCTGTTGCAATGGTATTGCCATTGACTGCGTTGTATGTGTATCTGGCTGTAGATGTTGTATATTTCTAACTAGTTTCTTTTGATTATAGAATTTTCAACCATCAGATATTACTTCATACTATGCAACTGTTTTCATACCAACATATCTAAAAGTATCTTTCATAATCTAATAACGTAGTTGCTGTATGGATTTATTTCAGATATGTTTCCTATATGTGGAAGTCGTAGAAAAGCATATGTTTTTATATACTATATTATGATGGCTGGAAGTTATGTGTATTAATGATAATCCTCTATTATTGAATAGACTTTATGGTTATATAGTTAAAAGTTTTTATTCAGCTGTTGCAGTAGGTATTGTATTAGAAACAGGAATGGCAGGATATGAGTTAATGATTGATACACTTGTTGTTGAAAGAGTTCAAAATGACAAAAATGACAAAGGTAAATTACAATCCAATTGTATGATTGCAAGATGCATTGGGACATTGACAGGAAGTATAGGAAGTATATTGTTACTTTATGTATAAATATTTACAAAATATTAAATGAATAGTTTGACATATCACCACAACTGATGTTTTTAATAACTGCAACTATAAGTGCTGGTTTACCATTCGCTGCAGTATTTATAAAAGAAACAAAACCAGTAGAGGTAACAAAGAAATATGTTGATGGATTTAAACAAGCTTATAATATACTATTTAAAGGTAATAATCAAGGGTTTTTAGGAAATAAAGCAATTTGGCCGATTCTATTGTTTCTCTTTATCTTAAAAGTAACTCCAAATGCTTCTTTAGTAATTAATCAATATTTAATGGTTGCTCAACAAGTGAAGAATTGGGAAGTGAATATAATCAATTTTATTTCATCAATTGCTTCAGTTTTAGGTATTTACATGTATAAAGTATTTTTAACGAAATTACCTTTATGGAAATTGTTCATTATTACTGGTGTATTAAATGCTGCTACAGCAATGACTCAAATTGCATTTGTCACTGATTTTTACAAGTATTTTTTAAATATTTTATTTTATTTTTAATTAGAATTACACATATTCCACTTGCTTGGTTTGCTGGTATTGATGAAGCATTATGTACAGCTGCTGGACAAATTGCCTATATGCCAATAATTATAATCAGTGCTAAATTATGTCCAAAAGGTATAGAAGGAATGATATGGGCTATTTTACTATCGACTTGTGACTTAGCTTCATCTATTTCTGGTTATATAAGTTCAGCATTATTAGAATTATTAGGAATAACAACTACAGATTATAATCAATTCTGGTTATTGTTAGTTATTACAAATATCATCAACTTATATCCATTATTTTTAATTCCATTTATAAGACATTATTTAGATGCTGCTGACAATTGTAGTGGTTGTGAATCAATAGAAGATGTGGAGAAGAATAACAGTATAAATGAGAATTTATTAGATGAAAAGAAAGAAGAAGAAATAACACAAATAATGGAGAATGATGTTACTCCATTGGATAGAAAGTCAAATCCATCTTTACCAAAAATACCTATTCAAATACCATCATCACAATAACGATCATTATGTTTTCATGTGTTTTTATTCATTAATAATTTGTTTAATTATTTATGTAAATGACTAAATATTTATGTATAGTATTGTTTGTGAATGAAAATAAACATATTTTAATAAATATAAGTAAAATTATTTATCAGGAGAGGGAGTAGTTTTCCAATAAGAATTAATCGTAGTTACTCCTTGTGGCATACATTTGTAAAAGTTTATCATAAGATAGATCATTAGAAACTATCACATCATCACCATATTTCCAATTTCCTGCTGTTGCAACTTGATAATACTCAAACAGTATTACAGAATCTATTAATCTGATGATTTCATACATATTTCTACCTATTATACTACTATATATTTGTTTAGCTCTTATTGATCCATTTGGATCTATTAAAAACACACAATTAAGTCCTTGTGGTTGAATACCTTCATCATTTCTTTTCAATGCATCAAACTATGTAATTATATAATTTACAAATAAATATACTTTTTCTAATACACTTCCATCAACATCAGCAACTATTGGGAATTTTATAGTACATGCTTGTGTTTCTTGTACATCTTGAATGAAACCATCTAAACTAGAAGACTCAGATAATATAACTCCAAATATATTAACCTTTCTAGCATCAAATTCACCTTTCAATTTGGAAATCATTCCCAATTCCTTATTTAAGTTAATAATTATTTAATATACAGTTGCTACTACTGGATCATATGATTTTGAGAATGTAATAACAAGAGTCCAATTCCCAAGTATGAAATCTTTAAAATATAATGTGCCTAATTGTGTCTATGAACAATTTATTAGTCAAAGAAATACTTTTGAATAGAAATCTTCCACTCTATCGCCTATATTCAAAACCATTTCAAAATAAAAACGAAATAGAAAAACGAATCTTTTTATCAAAATTGTTTATAAAAACAATAAGCCATATATAAACCATAAGAGTTATTTGAAAACAATTAGCCTATCACTAGCCATGCAAATATTGATAGGACATCAAATGAAAGAGGAATGACTATTTCATTCTTCCAACTAATGTTAATTACATTCTCATAAATAAATACTTATGTATATATTTACACTTTAAAGAGTATAATATAGTCTAAGAATGTATATTTCATGTATAAGTCCCTTTATTATCACAGTGTATTTATTACAATATTCTACGATGTTTTACGAATTATAAGTCTGAATTAATCATCACGTAAGAAGAAAGAAAAACAAGAATAAAACTCAAGCCAAGTTTATTTGGGATGATGAATGTATAGAAATTCCTATTTAAAAATACCATTAATATTTACCCCCTCCTCACATTAACATTTATTTTAATGGGGCGAGTTATCAGATGTATATATACTTTGAAGCTTATATATTGTTATTTTATATTTACTGCTGTCTTCATAAAGCGATTTATGATTTTTAATTCAACTATATATAATCATTACTTTTACTATCTATTTTTATAGCACAGAGAAAGGGTAGAGTTGGAGGAATTTTCTTCGTATGATATTTAATTGTTATTGAATAGGCACATACTGCTCACAGAAAAGGAGCTTCTCATTTAAGAAAGTTAGACTATGCTGAAAGAGAAGGTTATGTTAAAGGTGTTGTAAAACACATTTTACATGATCCAGGTAGAGGTGCACCAATTGCCAGAGTTCAATTTAAGAACCCGTATTTTCTAGTCTAATTAAATTATATAGATATCACTATCAAAGAGATAATGTAACATTAGTTGCTACAGAAGGTATGTACACAGGTCAATATGTATTTGCTGGTGCTAAAGCAAAATGTCAAATCGGCAATATTTTACCACTTAAATCATTACCAGAAGGTACAGTAGTCTGTAATGTAGAAGAAAGACCAGGTGATAGAGGTAAAATCGCTAAAGCTTCAGGAGATTATGCTGCAATTATCAGTCATAGTGATAACAATCAAACATTTTTAAGAATGCCATCAGGAGCTAAAAAGACTGTAAGTTCAAACTGTAGAGGTATGGTAGGTTTAGTAGCTGGTGGAGGTAGAATGGATAAACCAATATTAAAAGCTGGTCGTGCATATCATAAATACAAGGCAAAGAGAAAGGAATGGCCTAAGGTTAGAGGTGTGGCTATGAACCCCGTTGATCATCCACATGGTGGTGGTAATCATCAACATATTGGTCATCCAGCTACAATAAAGAGACAAGCATCTGCTGGTCAAAAGGTTGGTTTAATTGCAGCCCGTAGAACTGGTCGTGTTACAGGTCGTGTAGATAAAGATTAAATATAATGAAGATGAAATTCAAATTAATTGTGAGGAGCCTTTTAATTGTTTTGTTTTGAGGCATTTTAAAATAATAATCGTTATTGAATCAATCAAAATATATTTTTTTAATAGTTGGTGATTGAAAAAACTGAAATTGGTTATTGAAAATATTTCTGTTTTTAAATTTATGAGTGAAAAATCGATGTATTAATGACTTCTATATATTGTAATTAGATTTATTCATCTGCTTTACTCTTCTGGTATCGATGAAAAGTATTTCATTGAGGTGGACTGTAATAATGAATCAAGTAAGGCAGTAAGAACAGAAGAAAAAACTGAAACTAACAAAAAATGCGAATGGAATGTTACTTTTAAGCTACCTTTAATAGAAGACTCAAATTTAGTTAATTTTTACTTTTACTCAGATAAGACCCTTTTAGGTGAGTCAGGCATATGTATATCAAACAAATATTTAGAAGAAAATAAACTTTACTTGAAAACTATACCTACTTTTTCTTCAGATCTAAATAAAAAGGTGTGTGAATTATGTTTAGTTATTTTGATAAGTGAGAATGATGATTTAATAGATACTAATAGAATAGAAGAATTACATAATGAATATAAAGATAGAATAACAATACCTTATTGTTATAATTACAATTTATTTATTAAGAGTTTAACACTTCCAAAAAACTGTGTATGTGAAGCAAAAGTGGAAGTTAAACCATATAATAACTCAACAATTATTACAGGAAATATAGTAAACAATGAAATTTTCTTTTGTTCAAATAATGCTATGTTAATACATGATATAGATGTAGAGTATCTAGAAATAACATTAATAATGAAATCTAAAATGAAACAGGATGTAGTACATCAATTTAAAGTGTTTTTTCATGTATTAGATATTATTAGTTTAAATAAAAATGAAAAGAAACAAATTGGAGTGAATTGCATGGATGAAAATGATAAAACTAAAGAATTTCAAATAAAGCTTGAGACTAAAAGAAATATGAAAGTTATAGAGAATTTATATGTTAAAAATGAAGATCGTAAAGGTATATGTAATGAAAGTAGTGAAATTCCACCAGAAAATGCTAAAAATGTGGTTAATTTCTATTATGGTAAATTACATATAGAATTAATAGAAATAAAAGGAGTAAATGTTAATTTAAGTGAATATCTTCCTTATTTTATTAGAATTAGTTTAAATAAAACTGTTTTAAATTCAGTACTAATTGATAATAGTAAAAGTATATATATATATATATATATATATATAATTATAATTAATAGATAATGAGAATATCAATGAAATGTTTCATTTACCCATCAATTGGAGTATTAGACAAAACAAATTGGATATTATCTCGTTTGAATTTGTAGATGCAAAGAATAATTTAAATATTGTTCGATGTTCAAAATTAATATCAGTTCCTGGGTTTATAGTGAATATAGAATCATTAGTAGATATATGGCTAGACTTAGAAGGTGAAATAAACTGTGGAATTCATTTAAAAATGTATTTTGAATCTGTTAATACAGATGTATCAAAGAATGAAACAAAAGCGTTTGTTAGAAGTAATAATAACAGAATATTAGAAGATGATGAAACGAATAAAAAGAGAATAATTCAACTGTTTGAAAAACCATTAATTAATACACCAAATGGATCTTTACATGTATTTCTAGTTTTATTATTATTAATATTATTATATAAATAGATTCATTTAATTAGTATAAGAAAACTAAGAACTGTCAGACAATGTGAAGGAATTACAGTCAAATTTGTTTGTGGTTGTGGTGTATATATATATATTATTATTATTTATTATATTAAATATAGTGTCAATGTTCAAAATATAGAAAAATAACAGGAAATCAAATCATTTATAATGAACAATTCTCTATCCCTTATCAGTCAATTTACAATGAATATTCTGATCCATTTCTTAATTTGAAATTAATCAGTGATGATATAAATGAATGTATTGGATATTGTGATATTCCACTGTCTAATATTATCACTTCACAGAATCATTTAATTGATCGTTGGTATCCATTTACATCTGATTTAAAGAGTGGTTTTAAAGAAGGTGAAATTAGATTGATTATTCAATACATAACAAATCCTTCTGTTGAAAGTGATGATTTAGAAAAGACTGAGATATTTCAGAGTTTAAATGAGAGTAGTGTTAATAATTATTTGTGTATTAATATAAAGAAAGGAGTTAGAATAATCGATAGGACTTTTAATGGAATATTACATCCATTGTATTATATTAATTATGCTTTATTTTATTATTATTAAATATAGATTGGAATTATATCTCGAAGGAAGAAAACAGTTTATAGTAAAAACAAGTCCATCGTTAGATATAGGAAATGAACCAAATTGGAATGAAATACTTTATCTTCCCTTTACCTCCATTTTATGAGAGTTGTTCTTCGCTTTTTGTTAATTTACTCTGTGATGTATATATAATATTATATTCTATTGATTATTTCTTTTTAGAATACTTTGAAAAGTGATAAAGTTAGGTCAAATGGAGTATTATCATTTCATTTAGACAACAATGAAGAAGAAATTGAGAAGTTCTATTATATAGGAAAATGTAACTTAATGGATTGTGCAACTAGAACTCCAGCTGGTTCAATAGAATTAGAATTATCAGTAGTAAAAACAATACCAACAAATCCGCCAGTATCAACAAACAGATTATTAGTAAAATTACTGAATTTAAAAGAGTTTAGAAAGGAAGGCTTACCAGTCAAAGATCCAATGGATATATTCTTCAAATTAAGAGCTAATCAAAAGTGTCAATTTCAAAAATCTCAATTATATGAAAGTGTAAAAGATAATGTGATATTATCTGATGAAATTGTGATTACTTTTGAAGGAATTGATTCTTTCATTTCTCTCTATATATTAGAAGATAAAGATGATATATTAGATAATATAATAGGTAAAATAGTTATTCCTATTACTACAATTGAAGGAGTAGAAAAGACGGATATTTATGAAATAGAATCGGATAATAATTATTCATGCAAAATGGAAATTCTTATACACAAATTACCAGCGAAAAGTGAAATGGTTGGTACAGATAGATCTAATACATTGAATAGATATTCAACGATATCAAACCTAAAAAGAATGTTTTACAAAATAGACAAAGATGGAAGTGGAACAATATCATTTGAAGAATTATGTTATGCAATGGAAAATAATGATAAAATTAGAGAATTGTTTGAATTTGCTGGATGTAGTGGAAGTAGAGATGATATGAAGAGATTATTTGATGAAATTGATACTAACAATGATGGTTCTATACAATGGGAAGAATTTAATATTTATATTGGTTCGTTATTAAAGAAAATTGATATTACCTTAGAAAGATGTGAAAGATGTTCAACATGTAGTAGAAAACCAGGAATTCGATTGTGTAAAGAATGTAATAGATATTTTTGTATTGATTGTTGTATAGAACATCACAATGAAGATATGAGGGAATTGAGAAAACATACTTTCTATTCATTAACTGAAAATGGTGAATATAAACCAATAATTGTATTGAATAATGGGCCAAGTAATGTATTACCTCATTATATGCAGCAATCTGATAGAAGTCCAAGAAGAGTACTTTATTCAACACCAGTAGCTACTCCTCCAACTAAAAGATCTTCTGATTCACCTATTCCTGTTGATAAGTTAGATTTATCTGTTAGAAAATATGCATCTCAAGCTAACTTGTATAAATCTCAATTGACGAAATTACAGCAAGAATATGATCATTTAAAAATACAATATAAAAAGAAATGTAAAGAGAATAAGAATTTTATGACTGCTGCCTTAAATGTTACAAGTAGAAAAGCCATTAATCTAAAAACAGCTCCAAGAGAAGCATTAGAAGAGAGAATTACTTATTTAGACAAGATAATATTGTGTTTAAGGACAAAATTAGAATCATATAAAGAAAAAGAGAAAGAAACCAATATAGCATCTGAATCAAATGAAATAATATCAAGTCTACAAAAAGAAATAAGTAATTTGAATAATGAATTAGAGACTCAAACAAATACATACAATGATTTATTACATAAAGATGATTTACTTCAAGAAAGAGTCAAAAAATCAGTTAAGAGAATAAGAGAATTGAAAGTATTAATTATTTGTTTTATTATTATTATTTCTATAGAATGAACTTAAGAATTGTCAAGAACAATATGCTGTAAGAGATGGTATTGTTAATTCTCAGAATCAAGAAATATTAAAACTAAGAAAAGAAATTGAGCAACTGAAATTGTATTATATTCTAGTTTATAATTGTTATCAAAATAGGAAATTAATAGAAAAATCTAAATATGAAGTATTGTATAATGCAAATAAGCAAGAATTGGATAGAATAAGAAGAGAAAGAGAAAAGAAATTACATGCGGTTATTATGATTCAGACATTCTTCAAAAGAAAAAAAGAAAAGATGAAAGAGAAATATGATCATAAAAATAAGGCAAGTGAAATTATTACTAGAAATATAAGAGTATATTGATGTTTATGCTATTTATTATTTCATAGAACTATATAATTAGAAAGAATCAAAGAGTAGAAGAAAAACCTGAAGAAGTAGTTGAAGAAGAATTACCACAGGAAGAAGTGAAAGAAGAAACAGAAGAAGAGGAAGTAAATAAAGTGGAAGATAAGGTAGAAGATGAGGAAGTAAAAGAAGATGAAGAAGTAAATAAACAGAGGATGAAAGCAATCTTAATAATGAAAGAAGTAGAGAAAATTCAGAAACAGTAACGCCTCATTTATCAATAGCTTCAGGAGTGAATGCAACTGATTTAATTAGTTCTGGAAGGAAATTAAGTGGATCAGGAAGTATAAGAATTGATGGAAGTGATGTAATAATAACAAACTCAGTTGATGAAACAATTCTTGATAATAACAGAAATAATATATTTACTAATGAAGTTGATCTAAACAGAATAAATGATAATAATAGTACAGAAGTATCTACATCAGACAAATCTGTAAAATCTTCAGAGATTAGTTCTAGACTAAGTTCATTTGTCAATCACTATGTTGATGATACATTAGCAAATATAATTAGAGATGAAGAAGATAATAAAATTGATGATGATGATGATGATGATGATGATGATGATGATGATGATGATGATGATGATGATCAGAGTGAAAGTAATAATAATAGTGAAGGCGAAGAAGAAGAAAGGGAAGAAGAACAACAACACGAAGGTGAGAATGATGATCAGGCTAATGAATCACCTTTAGTAGATTATAACTTAAGTGGAGAAAACTCAGAAACTTTAAAGAATGGAAATGAGAATGGTGAAAACGATAATAATGTTGCGAATGAATCACCTTCAGTAGATTACAATTTAGACAATGAAGAAGAAGATAATAATAATAGAAGGGATATAAAAGAAGAAAAATCAGCTATAAAGATTCAAAGTATATATAGAGGATATAATACAAGAAAAAATATAAAACAAGAAAAGAAAAAGGAGAATCATGAAGAAGGTGAGAATGATGATCAGGCTAATAAATCACCTTCAGTAGATTATAATCTTCAAGTGGAGAGAACTCAGAAACTTCAAAGAATGAAAATGAGAATGAAAACGATAATAATGTTGCGAATGAATCACCTTCAGTAGATTACAATTTAGACAATGAAGAAGAAGATAAGAATAATAGAAGTGGATATCAAACGAAGAGAAATCAGTTATAAAGATTCAAAGTGTATATAGAGGATATAAAACAAGAAAGAATATGAAACGAGAAAAGAAAGTTGAACAACACGAAGAAAATGATAATGTAGAGAATGAATCACCTTCAGTAGATTATAATCTCAGTGGAGAGAAACTCAGAAACTTCAAAGAATGAAAATGAGAATGAAAACGATAATAATGTTGCGAATGAATCACCTTCAGTAGATTACAATTTAGACAATGAAGAAGAGGAAGAAAATAAAGTGAATTCAGAACGAAGAGAAATCAGCTATAAAAATTCAAAGTGTATATAGAGGATATAAAACAAGAAAGAATATGAAACAAGAAAAGAAAATGGAAAAAGAACAGCCATTAAAACTAACAAAAGAAATTATACTTGATATTATCCATTGTAGAAATGAATTAGATTCTCCTCAATTACCAGAATTGCCAGAAAAGAAACATGTTATATTAGTAAGAAAGAATGATTTTGAAAGTATATTAGGATATGTTCAAAAGTATATATTCTATTAGTTGTATGATTTATTTTTCCTTTAGTGTTGAAGGCGAACAAATTGAAATCAAAGAAAGATTAAACCCCAAATCTGAGTATTTGAATAAAAAAGGATTAGAGTGGTATGAATATGATGGAAAATATTCAACACTTCCTTCAGTCATTCAAGATAAAGATCATAAATATAAAATCAATGAAAATGAGGTAAATCAAATTCTATTTTCGAAATATGAGGACAGTATGACAGAACAACAAAGAGAAAAAATGAAGAAATTGAATAAAAATGAAGCAAAAAATGAAGCTAAAAGAAATATCTTTTTTGATAAATCTTTTATTATTATGTCATTCTTTAATTAATGAATTGTGTGAAAGAATAAAGCAGAAATACTTAAATCATGATTGTCAAAGTCGTTGCCAACTTATGGAAGTTCAAACAAATAGAGACATTATAGAAAATAGTTTAAGAGGTCAGTTGTGTAGAATTAGAAGAAATACAATATATGGTAGAGAATATAATATTTAATTACTTTTTATTTAATATATAGATTTTCTTTTAATGAATTTTTTCAAATCATTATCTCTAAAATATATTCGTTACAATAAACAAGCTTTAACGAGCATTGGACAAGATCAGATATATTAATCCGTTTTTTATTTTTAAATTTTTAATCATTAAATGGCAGATAAAAACGAAATTGTTAAAAACAAAATTTTAAACAATGAAGAAATTCGATTAGAAGGATCTGCCAAAAGAAAAGCTGAAATAGAAGAAAGAATAAATCCTTCTGAGAATGTAGATAAATACTGGAAGAAATTAAATGAGCAAGAGAAAAGTATATATACATACAATGATTTAATACAACATTTAGAATTGCTATCTCAATTAGAGTCTTTATCTGTTACTACAACAGGAGACGATAATAAAGCAAAAAGATTAAGTGATATACAATCAGATATAAGTGAATTAAGACAATATGTGGCAGATTGTAGTTATTTTCTATCTAGTTATGATTCGAAGCAATCATTAAACCTTATAAACAGACTCTTATCAAAATATGAAGAAACTAAAAATAAGCATATCCCAAGAAAGAAATTTTCTTTTAGAAACAAAGAAGCTCACAATAATACAAACAAATCATCAGAAAATGAAGAAACAATAAATAAAAGTATATATTTAAATATAAATATTCTAATAAAAAATAGAAGTAAATGAAATACTAGAAGAAGCCGTAGATAATGAATACATAATAGAGAACAAAGAGAATGAAACAATTATTGTTAAAAATGGCGAATTAAAAGGGAAAGATGTGAAAATATCCAATTGTAAAAACTGTATTATTGCAATGTATTTCTATATTAATTATATATTAATTATAGTTGTGATTGGACTGGTGCTATTCGAATATATAATTTGAATGACAGTAACTTATATGCTGGACCAATTACTTCCTCATTATTTATAGAGAATGCTAAGAATAATAATTTCTATTATATTTCAAGACAAACTAGAATACATCATACTTATATGAGTAATTTCTATTGTCATGTTAGCAGTGGTCCAATAATTGAAGATTGTAATGGATTGAGGTTTGGGATATTCAATAATGAATATGATGGTTTAGAAAATGATTGGAAGGATAGTGGTTTGGATAGAAACAGTAATCTGTGGAATGAAGTGAAAGATTTTAAATGGATAAAGAAGACTCATTCTCCCAATTGGGAAGAAATTCCACAATGCTTGAAATATCCTGATTCATTATTGCCAGAGGTGATTAAAGTAACAATTAATAATGAAGATGATGATGAGATATGAATCTTTCCAATATTTTTAATTGTTTAAGATAAATTTTCACTTTTATTATCAATTTTTGAGAATGGGTTAAAGAGGAAGTGTAATATTAAATTTTAATGAAAAAAAGCTCGATATACTCGAGTTTCTGTTTTTGTGTTAATAGATTTGAATTTTAATGTCAAAGCCGGTAGGTGATTGTCAGACCATTCGAAAATTTAAAGTTGCTGGCTCAGGAAAATCAGGTAGAAGCGCTATGAAATCAGGAGAGGCTTCCATATATAATTTTGTATAAAGAAGGAAGATTATATGTATAGGTAAATAGATTAGCAGAAATGTGTAGTAAAGAAGGCAAAAAATGGGAAGATCCCGATTTTGGACCAACAGAAGAAGATGAATACGGTGCTAAGTCATTATATAGAGATGGTAAAATGCCAGATCCAGCTGGTACAGCATCTTATCCAAATCCAGAACATTTAGCGTGGAAACGACCATCATATAAAGTAGTCTCTGATAATGTCGAGAATACAGAAGAGGATGAAGATGAATTTGACGAATTTGGTGAAGGTGGAGATGAAGACGATGGTGAAACATTTTGTGAAGAAGGAGAGTTATTTAAAGGAGGATATCAACCAAATGATGTAATACAAGGCACATTAGGTGATTGTTGGTTTTTAGGTGGATTAGCTGTACTAGCAAACGCTAAAAATTATTTAGAGAATATATTCTTTATAAACTGTGATGAAAATAAGAAAGATCAAAAAGAGCCTTCAAAAGGAGTGATAGGTAATTTGAAATGGAGAGATGCAGGCATATGGGTATGCAGATTTTATAAAGTATATAATAATAATAATAATAATATATAATAGAATTTCGAATATACATATGTAATAATAGATGATAGAATTCCTTGCTTCAATAGTCCAAGTGGTAAAGTATATATTGTTATTATTTATTAATATTGTATATATATATAGCCTGTATTTGGTAAATGTCGTGATCCAAATGAACTATGGGTTCCTTTTATAGAGAAAGCTTATGCCAAATTAGCTGGTAGTTATGATAGTTTAATAGGTGGATATATAGACGGAGCATTGAAAGAATTAACAGCGAATTGTTCAGAATTATTGGTATTAAAACCACCACATACTGGTTACAATCCAACTATAGGTAGATTAATAGCAGATGGTGGATTATATGACTTGATAGAAAGAAGAATAAAAGAAGGATCAATGTTAGGATGTTCTATTCAACCAGATGGTATATATATATATATATATATAATTTAATATTTAAATATTTATTTTTTAAATAGATGTAAATGGTAAGGTTGAAGCAAGTGCAGGAAATGGTCTAAATCAACGTCATGCTTACAGTATATTAGGTGTATCAACAATATTAGTGAATAATAACAAAGTGAAATTAATAGAGTTAAGAAATCCTTGGGGACATGGAGAGTGGACTGGTAAATGGAGTGATACTGATGAAGACACTGAGAAATATTATGATGAAATAAAGAAGAATTTAGTATCAAGATGTATGATGAAGAAGAAACGAAGTATTTATTATCTAATTATCTTATTTTTATTAGAAATTACTGCAGCTAAATCATCAGTAGATTATCAAGTAGATGATGAATTAGGAAGTAGGTAATGATGGTATATTCTTCATGGACTTCAATGATTGGTTGAAATATTATACACATTTATTCTGTTGTATGACATTTCCAGATAATTATAGAGGATGGAGAATTAGTGGAGAATGGACAACGGAGAATAGTGGTGGAAATAATAGTTGTTTAACATGGAAATTAAATCCAAGGTATAAGTTAGATATACAGGAAGATGGAACTGGTGTATTTATACAATGTATATATTATTATTATTATTATTATTATCTATCTTTCTTTTATTTAATCTTATTATTGTATAGTATGTCAAGAAGATACTCGATCATTATACGGTAAAACATACAGAGGTCATTTCAATGTAATTGGTTGGCATATTGTCCCATATTCATTTGATTTTAATAGTCAAAAAGTAGGCGAATTCATTCAAAATACTGATAAAGACAATTATTATTCGCAACCATCTTACACTTACCATGATACTGTGACAATGTTTATTACATTAAAGAAAGGATCTTATCTTATTATACCAAGTACATTTGATAGAGGTAAAACTGGATTATTCTATTTATCTGTATATTGTTCAGATGATAAATGTAAAGTTAGTGATTCAGAAATTATTGCTGAGGAAGAAGAAGTATCAAATTTGACTTCAATTAATGGTAGTAATATCAATACACCCAGAATTTCATCATCATCCAATAATATTATCAATAAAAACTTATCATTGTCATTAGATGCAAAAACAGTATCAAGTAAATTGAATTCTACTCGTTCAATTGGTGAGACAGATGTATCAATATTTAATCCAAATAAACTAATAGATGATGATTATACAAGCTGCAACTTACATAGCATCACGTTATGAAAAGGCAAGAGAAGATGTAATGAATCTATGTGATAGAAGAGGAATAAACCCTGAGAAGGTATTGCAAGATTATTCTAACTATTCACAACAAGAATTGAATGAAAATATTAGTTTGAAAGTATTCAAGTCTGCATTAATTAACATTGGTTTTCAATTATGTGATTTACCTGATGATACTGTAAAGATATTAGGTGGAAAAAATAATAGATATAATCTATCAGATATAGTGGATTTATTTCAATTTGAAAAACAAAGAAGAGAAGTTGAAGTAATGAAACAGAAATATAGTAAAGAAATTGATGATTTAGAATTTGCACAACTAGAAGGAGATGGTATTATTAATGTAAATGTAATTGAAGCAAGAGATTTAGTATTAACAGAGAATGTAATAAGAGATGATACTGAGGATTTTATATCATGGATTTATCAACCAAGTTGTGAAGAGAATTACTTGAAGAAAGTTCCAAAATTTTACAATAATTTCCCATTCATGAAAAGTGGTTTACAAAAGTTGAGATTAGCTGCGACAAAGTTTGTAGAAATGGAACAAAAAGGGACTTTAAAAGAATTGAAATTGATAAATAATCTACAACTACCAGAATATAAACCATATATATGGTATAGTGCTTCATTTGAAAAGATAAGAGAATTAAAGCAAAATAAAGATGATTCTGAATATAAAGACTATAGGGAAAAAAGTATGAAATATCAACAGATAATACCTCAATTACAGTATGAATTTGCTACTTTGGGTGTGTTTATGACTGGATTGAATTTATCATTGATTATTAACTATTTACCTATTGATTATTCAAATATGAAGAAACCTGATGGAACTCCAATGAAGAAACCATTTAATACAATTGTGGAGTATTTTAGAGAAGTATTTTATTATTATTATTATTATTATTAATAGATTGCTGGTCAAAACAATTCTCAACAATCATCTCCCCATAATTTGAACAGTGAAATGAAAGCTGAAGAATTTGATATTACTGATGAAAAGAAAGAGAAAAAAGAGAGAAAAATAATGAAAATAGTGATAATGATGATGATTATGATGAAGCTGTATATATATCTAAATATATATTTAAATAGTGTCCTTCATTAGATAGTCTTAGACAAACTCGTAGTTTAATGATTAATAATTATGCTAAAAGCTATTGTACAAACACCATTTACACTAGGTAAAGTGATTGAAGATAGCTGTGCTCAATGTCACAGAGAATTTAGTTCAATAAATGGTAAAGATAAATTTGGAGTAAAGAATTATCATTGTGAAGGTAATAACTGTAAATCATATATTTGTTATGAGTGTTATCATTCCTTAAGTATTAAATTATGTCCAATTTGTTATGCTATTTATATTAAGAATAAACAAAGTATATATATATCTGCTTGTTATTATTTATGATTATATAGAGCCAATAACCAATAATTTAAAGGACAAGACAGTCCAATTAGATGGTATTAATTATATGGATGAAAATGATATTAAACAACATATTGAAGATGTTAAAAGTGCTTCTAATAATTGGATGATGAAACAAATTGGATCAGTATAAATATATTATTATTATTATTATTATTGAATAGTTATTTGAATTTGCTTTAGCTGAGAAAGCTAGTTATGTCGCTCCAAAACCAGAAAAAGTATGGAACAAATTCAAATCCTTAGCTGAAATGCCATCCACATCATATTTAATGTATGAAAGATTAATCAAAATAAGAAATAAAGAAAATGATGATGAAGCTATTACTAAAGATAATAAGTTAGACTTTCATAGTGCATTTGCTGTATTTGATGCTAATAAAGACAATATCATCAACGCTAATGAATTTGCAGCTGGAATGAAGAATATTGGATTTAATTTAAAGTATTATTTCAATATTTTATTATTATCATATAATAGTCCAATTGAACAAAGAGCTCTTCTTATTCGATTTGATACATCAGGTGATGGTGATATAGATTATGCAGAATTCTGTGATTTTGTCAATGGAGGTGATGCAGATGTAATATCAGAGAATTTAATACGTTTATCAACAATATCAACTGATAAAAAGGTATTTAATGATAGTGTTGCTTATTTAGAAGGTTGGGATGATATGCTATCAACCGTACCAAAGAAATGGTGTCAAATCTTATTAACACTTGGCTTGAACGTTAATCCAAATGTAGCAAGTAGATTAGGATTGATGTTTAACGGTAATCAAGAGTTATTCATGTCTTTTATGAATAATCCACGAATAGCTGAGTCATTGATAGATAATGTAAACAAAGTAGATCGAGAGCTATATAAATCATTAAGAAAACTTGTTCCTGATGTTTCTAATGAATATCAAAGGAAGGAAGTGTGGAATAAAATAGTGAATACATGCGTTGTATTATTAAACAGATCAACAACAGATTTAGAAGATGAAAATGAAAATGGTAATAATGAAGAGAAGAAGAAAGATAATGAAAATAAAGAAGGTGAAAATGATGGTGATAATAATAATAATACAAATATATTACAAAAGTCAAATAATGATGATGCAGATAATAATTCGACTATAAATCCATTTTTCCCAATAAATTTGTTTATTAAAGCAATTATTATTGTTGGAAAGATGTATGATGATCCAGATTGTCTTACTATATCAAGAGCATTTAAAAGTATAATTATTTTTAATATATATTATATAAATAGATATAAATGCTAATACAATGAATGATTTAACAACTGATTATGGTTCAACGTTCTTTTACTTAAGAATTGTATTTGAAAAATATGGTTTAAGATTCAGAAAGTTAGGAGAAATAGACTTTGAGACATTATTAATAGCCAAATATGTATCATCTTTAGAATCAAAGTTACAAGCTCAATTGCGTAGAATGGATAAACAAAATACAGATAATGAATTATATTTAGTTAGAATAAGATATACAATACCAAGTGATAAAAAACCACAATTATTAATAACAGCTTTTGATCCTGATGAATCGTCATTATATAAATTAACATTGAAACAAACACCTATCGATTTAGATAAATATTATTTCACCAAAGTTCCAGCATTAGTTACGAAACGTACAGATCGTGTCCTTGAATATATAATGAATGATTTATGTGGAAGATTAGAGTTTAAACAATACGAAGATTCAGGTAAAAGAACATTGATATTAAGAGAAAGTGTAAGATTTGTAGATGATTTACAGAAAGCATTTGATGCATTTGAAAAAGGATTTGATTTCTTCGTTAATATCAGTCAAAGTGCTTTAAGATTTAGCCGTGAAGTAGATGCTGATGGTAGTAGAGCATTAAAACATAAAGTGTTAGAATCCTTAAGATCAGATACACTGTTAACTACAAGATTGATTAATATGTCAAGCCGAGTTGATGTTGTATTTGAATCAACTGGTTCAACTAAATCTGATTATAGAGAAATAATGAATTGGTCTGAATTTGCTGCTCATTTATCGAAGATTAGAAATCCTTCAGTTTCGATTAGATTAAATGCACCAGATAATGACGAATCATGGAAAAGAGGTCAAGCCTGTTTGGATGGAGGAAGTAATCCATATTTTGTAACTGATTTTTCATTGAATTATATTTGTGATAAGAAAGACAAAGTTGTATTGTTTCAGTGATGTGTTAGTATTTGATGGTACAGTTCCAAGAATTAAATCCGTTTATAAATACAATAAAACTGTATTTTCTGAAGAAGAGAAAGCTACTGCTAAATATTATATTGTTACATTTAGAAGAATAAATGGCAGATATGAAATATCAGCATATGATCCACAATTAGCATGTCAAATGTCAATATTGAATTCAGATAAAGATCCTGACATTAAAGAGATGATTGATAAATTATCAAAAGAAGTTGATGATACAGGAGTAACAGTATATATTTTTATTATTATTTATTAGACTGAAAATTTCTTAAAGATATGGGAAGAATTATTAATCGAACATATTGAACTAGGTGATAGTATGGCTCCAACAGTGACAGTAATGATTAACAATGCAGGTTACAGTGAAGTAGGTAGTTGTAAAATACCTGTAAGTACAATCACTTCATTAGATAGTCGAACAGAGAAGAGATGGTATGATTTATATCGATATGATGAAGAATGTGGTAAAATATTATTAGAATTATCATTTGAAGCAAGAGGAAATGATAAGAAAGAAGAAGATGAAGATAATGATGAGAAGAATAGTAATAATGTTAATAATAATAATGTATCTGAAGTTATTATCAATGATAATGATAATGATAATAATGATGATAGTGATAATGAATTGACAGTATCTGCAAGGAATAGAATACAAAATATAAGTCCACCAAAGAAGGTGAAAGTAGAGTTAAATTTGCCACCTATTAACCTCAATAACAGTGTTAATAATAATAATAATAATAATGATTAGAGGATGAGAATGCAAGATTAAAGAATGAATTGAATAAAGAAAAAACAAAGAAAGATGAATTGGAGAGAACTCTTTCTTCATTAAATAATGAAATTAAAAGTCTTAAGAAGTCTTATAATAACTTATTATCTTCTACATCAAAGAGTAGTAATAATGATGAATTATTAAAGACATTCAAAAGCACAATGAAAGAGAAAGAAAATATAATAAAGAAGACTGAAGAAAAGGTAGATAATCTATTGAAAGAGAATCAATCATTAAAGAATGAGATTGAAGAATTGAAAATGAGTTTAACAAGAGATAGATATGATAATGATAACAATAACAATAAGAGCAGTAGCAGAAGGAAAGATGAAGAAGATGAAGATAATGAAGAAATAAATGATGATGATGAAGAAGGAGAAAAAACAGAGAAAGATAATACTTGGGCTGATTTTGTAAATAAAAAGAGCAGTAAACCAACGGAAGAAGAAGAAGAAGAAGAAGAAGAAGTAAAAGAAAAACCCAAGCCAAAACCTAAACCAAAACCAAAATCATCCACAACAACCAGAATGAATGGAAGACCAAAATCGGCAGTTCCATCACCACTAAAAAGACATTCATTAACAGCAGCAACAACAAATACTAATTTAGAATGGACTGAAGATGATTTAGTAGAAATTAGAAAATCACTTCCGTCTGGTTGGATTGTATGTTTATGCGATTCAAAGAATGGATTAAGACCTGCATTCGGTAATCAAGAAACAAATCAAACCTCATGGTATCATCCAGTAACAAATAAAAAACCAAAATTAGAAATAGTAAACAATAAAAGAAAGGCTATTTTTTAAATTATTCACATTTTGCTTTTATTTTGTCTATTATGGCGTCTGATTGTTCAATTAATTCTTTACATTCATTTAAATTATCTATAAAAGTGATTATAAACAAATAATAAATATATACTTTCTAATTCAATCTCTTCAAGTGTCTCTTCATCTTTTTTATTCTTTTCCTTCAATTTTAAATCATTTGCATTGTACCATGGCTTTATTTCTGGTATTTCGAGTGTATCAGTAGGATAAATGGAGTTTAAAAGAATTTCTTGGATCATCTATATCAATATTATATACATAGCAATATGTACCTTCTTTAAAGACATCTGTTCTCCATCTATATACTGTAAATTTGGGAAATTAGTCAAAATTGTGTTAATGTATGCTGGATGATTGCAAACTGGATTACTAACTACATTATTATAATCCTTAAAACTAATAGCTTTTAATTTTGGTAACTAATATTATATATCTGCATTATATACATCTTTTAGTTTGAGTATTTCATCTAATGACTGTATACTGTTACCTTCTAAGTGAATTTCCTCTAGTTGAGTAAAACATTGTAAATCACCAACAAATTCTATTTTATTCCCTACTAAATTCAAATATTGGAGTTGATCTTTCAAACAAAGTAATCCAGCTAAATTTGATATATAATTATGTTTTAGTGTTAATTCAGTTAAACTTAAACATTTTTCAAGGTGTTCTATTTTGCTTATGTCTATAAGATGAAATAAAAATAACATACCTTTGTTTGACATGTCCAGTCTCTTAATACTTTCCAATTCATACTCACCACTACACGCTATAATCGTTGATTCATTCATTCTATATTCAAAAAAAACTATTCGTTTCTAAAATAAAACGAATGAATAAAATTTTCATTTTTGTAGTATATCTTTCATGCATCACATATTCACTTGATTGTACATTAGATAACAATCATCTGAAGCTGAATGAAACAACAGGAACTATGAAGCAATTTATAATCTCTAACAGAGGAAGCCAAAATGTCTCGATCTATGTGCCATCTGCATCATTTTATGTGCCTGATAATAATCAATATAGAGCTAACCAAAAGTCATCAGTTACAATCAAAATCAGGTTATCAAACACAGATACAGTATATGATGGTGAAACTATACCAATTTATTGTTATGATTTACATAATCCCGATGATAATCAACTTTTAAATATAAAAGTTGTAAATGAAATTAATAATTGTAATAGTGATAGTTTTGAAATAGTTGAAGGTGAATGTAATGAAGATTCATATATGACAGTATCATACAGATATAAAGAGAATGTAACTTGTTTAAAAGTACCGCTTCCTGAGAATGAATCAGTTTCTTGTTATAATAAAGATTTACAAAAGAATTCAGCAATTGCCTTGTATGTATTCTTTGGAATAATTACTTTAATGTGGTTTTATACAGTCTATAATGTTGTTAAACTCTATTGGATTTATCTACAATATTTACCTCCTCATTTTATTGTAGTATATGCACTTGGAACTGTATTTATATCAGCATTTGAAGCTTCTCGTAGTTTTGTTGATAATGAAACAGAATGTTTGGTTGTTTTAATAATTGGAGCATTCGGACATACAATTCATTCTTCAGCTGCTTGTGCAACAGCGACCTATATGTATTATGAAAAAATAAAAATGTTGAAGATAAAGAATAATTGGTTATATTTATCACTTCATTTAGCCACTGCTTTAGTGTTAGAATTTATTATATTTGCAATTGGTTATCATTATTACTATGGATTTGGTAGAAATATTGAATTGTTGAGTGGTTTGACATATACAATGCCATTATGTGATAGTCATCCAATATGCATTATCTACTTTTTACCTGTATATTATTATTATTATTATTATATATATAGGCTATAACATGGTTTATAACAATCCATTTCTATACTTTATATAACGTTCAATCTCAATCTGAAAATGTTTATGTATTTCAAATATGGAGAATTGGTTTAGCATGTATAATGTTAACTTATTATTTAATGGAAATATTTCTATCCGAGTATTTGTATTTAGGTAAACAGAGATTATTATTTGCGTTTACTGTTAATCTTGCTCATATTGCATCACATGGAATATTTTATCCACTAGGATTAGAAGTAAAAGATGAGAATTTAAGACCAAAATTAGAAGCACATATAATGACAGATAATATTTATAGAGAATGTTTTAGATTATATTTATCTCAAGATAACACAGATCATTATTTGAGTTTTTGGGAAGATTGTCAAACTTTTAAGAAATTCTCAATGGGTTCTAATAAAAGAATAATTATAATGTTAAATAAAATTATTAATAGATACATCTCAAATACAGCAAATAAAAGAATAAGATTTCCCACTACAATAAAAGAAGAAATATTATCATACGCTAGTAATCCAAAAGATAAAGATGTTTTTACAATATTAGATAAATCAATTTATTTTGTGTATAGCAAATTAGAGAAACAATTCCCTGATTTTTTAAAGTCCAAACAATCATATTATGTTGATATTCCATATAAATGGTTACATGATTTTACATATTTTCATCCAGCATTACAATATGCCGTGAGAATAAGAATGTGTGAAAATGCAGTAACAGACAAAGAGACTGGATTTTCATATCAAATGAGCAAAGGAAGAATAGTCAATCCAAATAGTTGTTTTCAATTGAGCGATATACCTGAATTATTAGGACAATTAATAAAAAAAGATGTTGTAAAAGTAACAAATAGTGGAATAAATCCAGTAGATGTTCTACATGAACATATAAATAATAATAATAATAATAATAATGGAACTGAAAATGAAGTAGAAATACCAAGAGATAATGTATATATTCCTCCTACATGTATGAACAATGAAATGGATGGTACAACTGCCTGTGGATTTGCTACACTTGGAGATGCAGCTACAACACGTAGATATTCTTCAGATAAAAAGGAACGAAGTGAATATGGATCACTTAAAGTTGTAAATTGTCCATCTCCTACTGCTGGTGTAGAAGATTCAGCATCTCCTTTTTGATTTGTTACATGTGAATTAATTATTAAGTTATGCTGTTTTTTTTTATGTTGTTTTTTCATTATTTATAAAACAAATTCATTAATCTAAATGTAAAATGAGTATTTTAAAGAATATAAATCAAGTAATACCATCTTTCTTCTTATCAGTAGACAAATCATATTTATTCACTCTACCTTCCACACTATCTTTCGCTGTTATATGCAAAATATTATTCTTATCATATGTAAAAGTAACTTCTAATCTAACTGAAGCTTTTGGTTGTTTTGGTAATGGAACATGTAAAGTTCCTAAATACAAATCCTCTGCAACCATGTCACTATCACCTTCATACACTCTCAACTCCATAAACGGTTGGTTATTATAACTTGTAGTATAAACAGAAGTATGTGTTGATGGTAATGAAGAACCTTTTTCTAACACTTTACTTATTTTTCCACCTCTTATTTCTACACCAAGATGATGGCTTAATATATCTTTAATATGTAATTCTGAACCACCTTTAAACTCTTCATCTAATACATTACCATTTGTATCAACAATTACTTTCTTTCCTCTTTTAATCTTAATTTCATTACCACTCTTATTATCAATAAATACAACTTTTTTACCACTTGTTGTACTACCATTTCCACTCTTACTTTTATTATATTTCTTCATCATTTCTTCATCTCTCTCATTACTTACTTCAATCTTTACATCTCTTAACATATCAAATGATAAGATTGCTGCTCCATAACATACAGCTTCATCTGGATGAATATCTTGATAAGGAGCTTTGCCAAAATATTCAGTTAATAATTCTATTATTCTTTTTATTCTACTACTACCACCAACTAAAACAACATCATCAATATCAGAAGGTTTTAATTTTAAATTCTCTATTGTGCTTTTTACTAAATCAATTGTTCTATTGAATATATGTTTGTTTAATTCATTCATTAAACTGTGAGTTAATAAATTATCAACTTCATTTTCTTCTAATGATGGGAAATCAACATAAGATTCAGTAGTATCAGATAGTATTTTTTTAGCAACATCACAAGCTCTTCTTAATTTAATATGTTTCTTTTTATTCAACTCTTTATTGGTCACTTTCTTTAATTCATTTTCATAATAGGCACATATGTTATTAGTGATATCTTCACCACCTAAGTGATCATCTCCATCTGTGGCTAATACAGTAATTTCTCTTCCATTAACTTCAATGACACTCACATCAAAAGTGCCTCCACCAAAATCATACACTAATATCTTTTTATTGTTAGAAGTATAACTTTTGAAATATCTATAACCATATGCTATAGCTGCTGCTGTTGGTTCTTTGATAATGTGTAATACATTTAAACCAGCTAGTTTTCCTGCTTCTTTGGTTGCTTCAATTTGTGCACCTGTGAAATAAGCTGGTACTGTGATGATTGAATTGAATGGAACATCAGTACGTTTTGTATTTGTTAAATCTTCAGCTAAGCCAGCTAATCTTTTCAATATTTCAGCAGCTACATCTATTGGAGTAATTTTCTTTATATTTCCATCAACAGTAACTTCAAAGACTGGATTATCTTCTTCATCGGATGTAACAGTAAACGGCCATTGTGAAATATCTTTTTTGACTTTATCTTCTGTGATTTTATGACCAATTAGTCGTTTTGAATTGTAGATAGTGTTTTCGTAATGAGTTTCAACAGCAATTAGAGCAGCATCACCAACAACAATTTCACCACCTTTTCTATAACTCACATATGAAGGAACAGAAGGAGTACCACTTTCACTTGTACAAAACACTACCACTTCATCTTTTGGTCCTTACAAACCCAATATAAGAATTAGTTGTACCTAAATCTATTCCAAAAGAGATTGGATTAACTAAAACTTTTGTCATACTGTAATAAAAACGATTTGAAAATAGATTCAAGTCTAACTCAAACCTCCACTTGTCAAGCCAAACCTTTTTCATTTCAATTTGCATTTTTTCTAAACAATGGCAAAGGGACTTAGATCCAAGTCTAGAAAGAAGGCAAAGAAGTACACATACGATAAAGATATAAAACCAATTGTTGATAAATTTCAAAGCAAAGTCAACAAAAAAATGTTGGTTGCTATGTATGGTAAAAAAACTGAAAGTATTAAAAAACAATTCAATATAATCTAATAGATGATATATCAAAAATAGTTGATTCATTTGGAGGAAAAATCACACTCACAACAACTCCAGGTATTATTTTTGTTAATATAGAATAGAAGAAGAAGACGATTATAAAGATATTAATAAACCATTCACACAGAAAGATCCAAAACGATTTCATTTTGGTTGTATGGACTTTTCAGTAAAAGAACCAACAGAACAAGAGGTACAAGAAGCATTAGCTGCTAAAATAGAAAAAGAAAAACAAGATTTAGAGAAATTAAAAAGATTAGGAGTAAAACTACCTAAAGGTTATGCAGATGAAGAAAATAAGAAAGAAGAAGAAGGAAAAGAAGAAAATATGGAAGAGAGTTAATAACAACAATAATAATATAATACAAAGCAATTTTTTTCTGTATTTTTAACATTAATATATTATATATCGTGTTCTTAATATTTCTTTTATTCTTTAATACAAAATACACAATTTTCATATATAAAATATTAATTATATTTCTATTTATTCTTATATAGTATAGCTAGTCTTGGATCTCGAGCTAATTTCTCTGACAATGCCTTATATTTAATCAAAGCAGTTTCTTCATGTCTCTGTCTTCTCTGTTCTAATATCTTTATTCTAAACATCGCTTCTTGACAGAATTGTTCGAATTCTTCTTCTGCACCATCTACATGATCTCTGTTCCTCTGGAATTGTGCTTGTTTCTTAGCTAAGGCAGCATTTTCATCATCTAATCTTCTCTGAATGATTGCACTTCTTTCAATCAATCTATCACGTAATGCTTTCAAACATTGTTCTCGAATATTCTGAGCTTGTTTGAATGTGATTTGAGATATATCAGTTATACCACTTAAGAATGGTGTTAGATAATCATTATTATTTTCATTATCATCTTCTTCATCATCTTCTTTCTTTTCTTTCTTCAAACTACTTAAGTTCTTCTCTCTAGCTAATATGTAGATATCTTTCTCAACCACAACATTGTTTTCTTCATCATTTCTTTGTTGTAATATTTCCATAGCTTCTCTTTGACCTTCTCTCATTGCAATTAAACAGTTCTTTTCTCTCTCTTTTAAGTCTTTTAATAATAAATTCAATGTACCATCAGAAGGTCTAACAAAACCAGGATCAATTTCACTAATCTCTGGAGGAGTTCCATCATTATAAAATACTATTGTTTTAGCTGTAATTCTATTGGGTAAATAATGATATTTCACCTCTATTCTACTTTCTTCTTTTGGTTGAAATACATATGTGATTGTACTGATTTGATCACCATCTTTTGATTCATCTTTTAAATATTTTTCTTTCATTTTTACTATAGCACATTCACTTCCATCGTATAATGGTAATGAAGTAACATGGCTTGTTCCTCTCAAGCTTAAATCAATCGTTACACTTCTGTAAAATATTCTATCTGGAGTATTTTCATAAGTTTCTATTAATTTATGATTTATTAATTCTTTTCTACTAGATAATCCATCTAACCTTGCAATTGTATAAAATTTAACTTCTCTTTCTACACCAGCTATATCATATATCTCTTTTTCTTGACAATTTCTACCTGGACCAAAATGTTCAATAACTTTATAATTATCACACATTTTTATCCTCTTTAATAATCTATCTTGTCTATTCTTATATTCTTCAGTTATTTTCTTTGGATAAACTCTCGCTAAGTCTTTATATTCAGTCACTCTCCACATTAATCCTTGATTATTACATAACAAGCCAAACCTTTCTAATTTTGATTTTTCATATAATACTGTATTTTCACCTGGTTTATCATTCCCTGCGAATTGTTTTTCATAATCATCTCTATCGATAACAAATGCTTCAACCCATGATTTCGGTACATCTAAATATTCAGGTTTTTTAGCTTCACTTAAATCAGTATCTTTTGCATTACTTAAATTGATTGTTCCAGTACCACTTGCTGATGTTGTTCCTCCAGCACTACTACCACCACTTCCAGCTGCATTACCATTTTCACCATTTCCACCACTTGCTGATGCTGTAGTTGTTGCTGTTGCTCCAAGATTTAGTTCATCTTCTTCATCTTCTTCATCTTTGGTTTTAATTGCATCTTTTAATTCACTTATATCTGGTTCATAAAATACATTTCTATAATAATAAATAAATAAATATATATATATATACTCCCAAATATCACGATTTCTTAAATTAATACCAGTACTATTCAATGGAATCTCATCTTGCATCACATTCACCCACACATTCTCATTATTCCAACAAAATAACATCTTTTCATACGGACTTTTATCTATATCATATATAAATCCAGTGGAAGGTTCAATAAAGATATGTTTTTCCACACTTCGTTTACCTGCTTGTACCATTACCCAACAGTGTATTCGTTTACCTGCTAATAAATCTTCTTCTTCTTCAGGATATTCTTCATCACTCTCATTTTCATCATATATTTTCTTTCTTCTTTCTTCTTCCTCTTGTTCTTTTTGTTTTTCCAATTGGAATAAACTATTTTCATATCTCTTCTTTGGTACTTGATAAGGACGATCTGGATCTTCATCTTCTTTCTTTTCTTCTTTTAATACTTCTTCAGTTTGTAATAATGGACATGTTTGTTTTAATAAGTTCTTTTCAGTTATGTACTTGGGAGCTATTCCACATACACAATATGCATCCACACCACTGCCTAATAGTAATGAACATAATAAAACACTCATATCAAATGAATCACCTCTTCGCCATTTTAACACAATTTCTGGACTTGGTAAGTATTCTGGGTATCTAACTGGATTTTCTAATGGTTCATAGGCTAAGAAATCTGCTAGAAATACTGCAGTTTCTCTTATATCATACAAACCACGATATGGCATTTGAGTTGGTCTAATTGTCGTACATATTAATTTTTGAACACCATATTCATTTAGTGGGAATAGCAATACTGGAGGTTTGTCAGGGTATAATCTTTTGTATTTTGTATCGAAGTTTTGAACATATCTATACAACAAATGATTAATATAATTTTTAAATACTCTAAAGCAAGTTCTTCTTTGAGATTATTGGATATGTATCTTGGAGGTAAGTCATCTGTCTTTTTTAAAGCTGCAATACGAAGAGTCTTTTGAAAAGGTAGCTCTACAGAATATATTATCAAAAATACGTCTAATTTTATAATCTTGCTGCTCTTGTTTCCCCTTTTTCATTTCAAAAACAGCAAAACTTGAAAAAAAAACGATTTTGAAACGAATATTATTTTTTAAATTTAAAGCTTGATAGACATCAAGCCTAGTTCAAAAATTCAAAAATGAATCAGGATAGAACACTTTACTGTGAAAATCAAATCAAACAGGAAATAAAATTCTTGGTGTTAAATCCTAAAATGGATATCGCTTGTGTTGTGACTGCTTCTAATCAAATTTCTTTGTTTGTATGTTTTTAACAGTTATATGTTTTAGAGATTCCCATCATTTGAACAAATTAGTATAATTAAAAGAAGTGAATTAGGAGGGGGAGAGTGTAGTTGTTGTATTTGGTCTTTTGATGGTATTAGATTATGTATAGGAAATGATAAAGGTAGAATATCCATGTATAACATTGAAACATGTAAATTTGAATCAATATTATTCAATAATAATCACACTTCGAAAATCACTTCAATGTTATGGATAGAATCAGATATAAAGGTTCAAAATATAGATTACCTAATACTAAGCACTGATATTCCAGAAATAAGCATTAATAATCATCAGAATACAACAGAATTACTCTCATATTTAATAATTGGAGATGAAGTTGGAAATATTTCATTTATTCTTAATGGAGTTTATTTATTGATAAATTTACAACTAAATTCTCAAATAAACAATATCATATTATCTCCTAATAAGTTATATATAAATACAGAAAAGAATCTATATGGTTATAATTTGGAATTTCTACAGAATAATTACATTTTACATATTGTATATTCTAATAATTATTTAATATTATTTTCATAATTTTTATTAATAGATGTCTAGTAGACTTCCTTCCATCACAAAGATAATTAATCATATGAAAGATACAATTAATTCAATGAAAAGTCAATGGGAAATAGGAATTAATTCATTAAATGAAAAAATGAATGATTTTCAAACAATTATTACTAATTTTATATCATTCTTTTTATTCTTATTTATTTTTTATTAATTTCTTTAATTTTTACAAGGTTCTGATTATTCTGTGAAAGAATATTTATGGAAATTATATTGTACAGGAATTATTGATGATTCCATCTCTCAATTCTTCAATACAAAACTCTCAGCCATTGAAGCTAAGAATCTATACATTGATATTAATAGTTTAATAGATAAAATAATAAAATCATTTCAATATGATATATATAAGAATTTAGAGAATATTTTATTAATCATTTCATCAATAAAGTCTTATACTGAATCTACCAATAATAATAATAATAATAATAATAATGGTTTATACAATAACAATACAATAACTCAATTCATTCAATTAATAAATGATTTTGGTAAGACAATATATGATTCAATTGATTATATATTCAAATGTAAAGAATATTTTAAGATATTATTTGGATGGATTATAAAACAGGCAAAACAAGTATATTTATATATATTGTTATATCTCTATCTCTCTCTATATATAGATAAGTAATGACAAAACATCAGATGATATAGCAATTCCACAAATAGATTTCTCACTAGTGGAAATTGTTTTATATTCAAATTCAGAAATAGAAAGTGAGAAATTAATGAGTTATAAATCATTCTTTTATTGTAGTATTGATAATTATTTTATAACATTCAATGAAGTGATTAAACAGTTTGAGAATCAAATAGAATTAATCAATTCTGAACCACTAAATAAATGCAATTCAATGATGATAGAATCATTGAATATTAATCCGTTATGCAGTAATCTATGTAGTGTAAATGATAGGGATAATGATTATTTATATTTATTATGTGATAATGATGAAAATTGCTTGTTACTATTATGTATAGATTATTATAAAAATCATGATAATTAAATACACTTCAATTCAGTTAAAAGAATACTCTATTATTGTTGATTATACAATTAGTATGAAAAGAAGAGAAGTGTATATAACGTATGCTCAGTCAAATGGAAATAATCTTGCAGTTAATAATATAGAGAATATGAAATGGGTTGAAATAAACAACAAATTAAATGATTTGGATTTTTCATCACTGAATTGGGAGTTGAATGAAGTTCATATGAATTATGAGATAGGTGAATATGAACATATTGCCAGAAAAAGAGATTATTTAGCTGTTTCATCATCCAACAACATTCAAATTTATAAATAATTATTCTTACTTATTGTATTAATAATCTAACAATTAAGGAAGTGGAATTTTATCACCATAAAGTTCAGATAGAACAACTGCCGTTGTAAATACCACAACTGTCACTACACTTTTTATCTAAACTATGATCAATTCGAATATATACATTCTTATATGAAATAAATCCAAATTTTGTCTTTATTCCAGATTCTTTAACTGGTGCACTAGGCAATCCACCTCCCATTCTATTATGGTATTATTATAATAGAATACATATTTGGCATCATCATTTTTCAAAAATGAAATTTTATCGAAAATTTAAAATTGGGGTATGAAAACAATAAATATCAAACAAGTTTGATTCAAATTACATTTGTAATTCGAATTTGGTTGTGTCTTTATACTATTTCTTTCTAAGCTATTATTTCTTATAGTGAACACTAGTATAATCTGTTGTTTTATTTTTAATAAACAATCTGTGATTCTTATGACAATAGCGGATGATATATTACTAATAATTAAGAGAATATAATTATCTGATAGTGATAGTTGTTTTATATTATTTTTCTTACTAATTCTTTTCAAATTTATAAATAAATATAATTTTAGCGCAATGGCTATATAATTGCTTAAATAATTTAATATTATAAAATAATAATCAATATCCTACATTTAGATAAAATATTCAAAAAACAAAAATTAAAGATTCAAACCTTGGCTTGACCAACGTAATATTTCAATATATTAATATCTCGATGAAGCATTTTTGTCTGACTCTATTTTTTGCTTATTTATTAGCTGCTTGTCCCAATAATTGTAGTGGCCACGGCAAATGTGGTGATAATGGAATCTGTGAATGTAATAAGCAAACTGGCTTAGCATTGAATGGAGGTGCTTTTGAAGTTTTTACATATACAGGAGCAGATTGCTCCCACCGTATATTTTTATTTATAACTGTTTAGGAACATGTCCTCTTGGAAAGCCTTTTGGTACATTTCAAGGAACAGTAAAAACAGATAAAGAAGGATATGAAGGATGTAATAGTGCACCTTGTAGAAGAGCTCTTAGTGAAAAGAGTTATAGATTTTTAGCAGAAGAAACCACAACTAAAGCCACAGAAGCAGGAACAACCGCAGCAGCTACAGAAACTACTCCTGAAGTAACAACTGTTTTCCCATCATTAGTTAATAAAACTAGTGATAGAGTATGGAATATTTCAAATCCAATTATTCCACCTGGAATGGAAAGTGCAGGAGGTACTGTGATGTGTAGAAGTTCCAAAACAGGAAAGACTGCAGGAAAAGCTGATATAATGTCAGTTAAAATTGAAAATGAAACAGCATTATATGCTACAATCAGATTTATGTTTGAATTAACTGAAAAACCTGAAGAGCCAACAACAGCAAATCCTACAGAATCAACATCAGCAGCAGCAACTGAAGGCAAAACTACAGCAGCAACTGAAGCTACAACAACAGTTGAAGCAACAACAACAAAGGAAGAAGGAGAAGTAAAAGCAGTAAAAAGACTTCGTGTTTTAGAAGGGTGGATGCAGCAGAAGCTGCAACTACCGCAGCAACAACAACCGCTGAAGCTACAACAGCTGAAGCAACAACTACATCAGAAGCAGCTACAACAGTAACAGGTGAAGAAGCCACAACAACACCATCAACCACAACAACAGAACCAACAACAGAACCACCAACAACTGCTCCACCTCCACCACCACCAAAAGAAGAGACATTCAATTTACAGGAATTAGAATACACTATAATACAATTAAGAAAAGATTTAACAACATTAGTTCCAGAAAAAGTAGAAATAAACAAAGTAATAAAGAATAATGAATTACCAACTGATGGACCAACTATTAATGGAACAGCAGCTAAAGAAGGATATTCTGCAATTGTATGGAGTGGAATGAAAGATATATTGGATGATATGGGTTTCTTTGATGAAAAACCAACAACACAACCACCATCTCAAACAGAAAGAATGAGAGTATTAATAGATTTAGTATATAAGAATAAAGAAGCAACATTCTATTGTAATGAACAAATTGGAGAAGGAAAAGCTGAAGTAAAATCATATACTACATTTGTATATACTAGTGATAATAATGATGTGTATTTCGTATTTGCAGATCAAAGTGATACTCCTAGTAAAGATGCTGTTTGTTATTTGGCTAGTGATCCAAAAGGTGTATATGTACCTATAGCTGAAACAGAAGTTGGTAAAACAATATTAAAATGTAAAAGTGATAATGATTGTAAAGGTTTTACAATTCCTGATACAAGTGAGGATATTGTTACTGTAAGTGATAATAAAGATGGAAGTTATACACTTCGAGCAACTGCTAAAACAATTGGTGAAAAAGCAATGCAAGCAATGTTATCTGCATATACAGATAATAAAAATCGATATGTGTTTATACCTATTTCACAAGATGATGATAATTATGGAAACATATTAATGAAGTTAACTGAAGGAGTGAAATTATCAGTCACTATATTCAATGATGGTAAAATTATTAATACTGTTCCTGCTACTGCTACAGTTAGTTCAGTTATTGGTGAAACATTGAATTTACCACATTATATTGTTAATGGAACTGATAATATAACTGCAACTGCTGAACCAACAACTACAGCTACAACAGAACATGATACTCGTATTTTAGGTGAAACACTAGAAACAAATACAATAAATTTACCAACTGTCTATACTTCAGTTCCATTTACTCCTTTAGTAGGTTATGAAGACAAAGTAGGCTACTCTACAGCTTCAATATCAATCGAATTAACTGAAAGTGATTCAAGAAAAACAATGGAATGTAGTGGTCAAGGATTATGTAATAGAGAAACAGGTCAATGTGAATGTTATGCTGGTTATGATGGAGATGCTTGTCAAAGATTGAGTTGTCCTAATGACTGTAGTAATCATGGTCGATGTGTGAAAGTACATGAATCATTAGAAAATGCTAATGTGAATTTATACAAAGGATTTGGAAATGATGAATATATTTATAGTTGTATTTGTGATGCTGGTCATCGTGGAAGTGATTGTAGTTTATTGGAATGTCCATCATCTGTAGATCCAATGAAAGCAACAAATGATAAAGATGATAAATCATCTGAACAAAGAGATTGTAGTGGTCGAGGTAATTGTGATTATTCAAGTGGTTTATGTAGTTGTTTTGATGGATTTTATGGTGAAGCTTGTCAAAATGCTAATACTTATGCTTAAACACTTATAATGAATGAAATGAAATGAATCAATATTTCTTTATTATATATTATATTATATTATATCTAAAATTGTTTGTATGAGAGTTATTATTCTTAATTAAGAATCATCTTTTGAAATACTACTTCTAAATTTCTTTTTTATTACTCTATATGCTTTTGTACTATAATCATATTCAAAATAGTATTTATTCAATATTTTCACTCCATTTTCTTCACTTTCTTCTTGTTTTAATAAAAATCTTGAATATCTCTCAATTGCTATAAATAAATAATATATTTTATATAATATATTAAATACGATTACTATTATTGAAAATACTCGATATTTCTTTAGAATAATCTTTAGTCAATGGTTGACCTACATAATTAGATATTGCTTGATATAGAGTAGAATAACCAACTTCATTTCGTTTATACTTCTTATATGCTTTTTTACTCATTATTGATACTTGTTTCTCTATTGTATTGGTTAAATCTCCATTTGTTACTGGTTGTAATTGATTTATTACTGATGTTGAAAAACTACGATGAGATTCTTTATTACTTTTAAAACTTCTAATTGATGAAGTTCGATGTGGTGTTAAATATGAATTATTAATATTATTATTATTTTGTAAAGACATCATTGATTTTGTTTCTCTTTTTATTGTATTACCAATTAATGGACTTGATGAAGGAATTGCTTGTGGTTGTTGTAATTGTGATGGTTGTTGTTGTTGGATTTGTTGTTGGAATTGTTGTTGTTGTTTTGTAAATTCATCTTGTCTATTCTCTAATAATGGTTTATATTTGGTTTCTAATTCTTTATCCACATTTATTACTCTTTCTGATTTACAGATTTCTTTATCTTTTTTGGTATTTACATCAGTTTCTAATCCTTTCACTTCTATTTTTTGATGTTTTACTATTTGAATAAAATAGAAATAATTATAAACATATATCCTCAAATGAGAAAGTATTATTATTATTATCACTTATTATCACTTATTATATTCAATATATATAACCAAAATAATATGTGTATATTATATTGAATATAATAAAAGTAAAAATAAATATCAAAATAATTAAATACAAAATATAGCCTCTTTTCATCGGATTTATATAAATATATTTATTAATACATATTCTAACTGGATATGGATGTGTATCATCTATAACATTATAATCACAGGGAGTAGTAACAGGAGTTATTTCATTTGAATTAATTATCTTATTCAATGATAAATTGTGAATATATAAAGGAGAAATATCAATTGATGGAGATAGTTTAGGAGGTTCACTTTTTACTAAGACATTAACAAATTACATGAATTATACAGTTAGGTTTAAATTCATCATTCAACATTGTTGAGAATATTGATTCTTCATATTCTTTACACTTTAGATTGGTTACTTCATCAATATCATAATATGATGATACTGTGGAACTAAGAAACTGTAACCAACCACTATCTTCTTCAGAAAATGCTCTAGATATAAAATCGATTATTTGGGGTTTACATTCCTCAATTTTGGCTTTCGTTGAAGAAAATATACTCAAAATTACATTTATCTATATACAATATCCACATATACATCATACTTTTTGAAGTAAGTTAAACTTGTGAAAATAATTCAATAAATCATCTAAATCCTGCTTGGATGGAGATGGTTGTACTTTCCATTCATTATTGTATTTCTTTGAAAGCGGTATGAACTTATTTGGATCAAAATTCATCTCAAGCCTTCAAAAATAGTTTGAATCATCCAAAAATAGTTTTGATTAACCCATTCTTTTAAAAACAATTTTAAATCAGCATTACATTAATACAAACTATAATCTATTAATTTATTACTTTATCTAACACTATCAAACTAAATTCAGGAATCATTTGTTTCAACAAACTTTCATTATTGTTTAATTCATGATTTTCATATTTCATTATCAATTTCCCCTTTCCATTCGCATTATAATTACTAACTCCAAATAATTTACAGAAATAATCAATCATCTTACCCACACCGTATTTCTTATCACAATATATTGAATATATTTTATTTTCATATTTTATATTATAATACAATCGATTATTTGGAGGAATTTTTGAATCTCCTTTAGCTATTCTTTTAAATCTATTTATATTATATAATATTCAAATATCATATACTTCTGTGATTCTATCATTAATCTATTTTTCTCATTTCTTAAATATCCACTCAATGTTCCTATTCTTATTTTCACTATTCCTTTATTATCAATATATTTAGATATTTCTTCATCTAATTCTATTTTGGTATTATTTATTAGTATTATTTTATCATCAAGTGATAAGTTATGTTTCATACAAAGTGATGATAATATTTCATTAAATTTGGTTGAGAAATTATTTATTATTAATTTGTCTGTACAAATACCACTACTTCTAATCATTATTGTATAAAATATAATTAATACATTATTTCTATTTCATTTAAAGTATTTTCTTTTGAATATTCTTTATTTTTATTATCTATAAATTGATTTGACATTACACATCTATCACAATTATGATCTAATGGATTTCTATAATACATTACTTCATAGTTCAAATTGTTATATCAAATACCTGTGAAATTTACAAAAACTATGATTACATTCACAACAAATGAATTTCGTTAATTCTTTGTTTTTACAACCATTCATTTCACAACTGTATGTTGATAATTCATCTACTACTTCACTAGTTTCTAAAATTCTTTTCTTATATCTATTATTTTATCAGATTTATTTTATACTCTGCACAGTTATGCTTCTCATATGATATATGATCTTTACAATACTTCTGGTGACAAAAATCACATTCAAAAGGAAGAAAATCTAAATCAATCTAAATATTAACAATACCTTTCTGATGACATTCACTAAAACTACAATAACAACCTACTTCGGTTAATTCCATTATTTATATCAAATACAAAAATGAAATGTATTATTCTCTGTATTTTATTGTATTTTGTTTATTTCTTTAAATAAACAACATACAAACACATAACAAACAAAAAATAATTAAATTAAACAACAACAACAAAAATAAATATTATATCTCATCAAATACAAAGCGACCAAAATCACCTTTTCGAAATCTCTCAATAAATCTTCTACTAGCAACACATTCATCACATTTTTCATTCTTACTAATCATCTTCAATACATAATCTATATTATCAAGTTCTTCTTCACTTCCACTCAAATGTAACACTTTTCTATATTTATAATTCTTCAACTTATTCAGTTTAAACAATATAAAATCACATAATACATCTTCATCCACTATTTTATCAGGAATACATCCAGCTAAACATAAATTCAATCCTACTTCATTATTCATATTATTATTAATTTGTAACTTTGGAATCATTATACCTGGACTATCATAGATATATAAATCAGGATTATTATTGATTTTCAATGGATATATATTTCGAGTTAAACCAGGAGTTGCACCAACTTTGGCACCTTTTACTATTTAATATATATATATAATAAATACATCCTTTAAAATCATTCGAATTCTTTCTTATACAATTTATTATTGAAGATTTACCTACATTTGTTAAACCAACTATTAGAAATATTGAACCTGCTGTCTTGAATTTAGATGGACATGTCTTAATCATTGTTGGAATTAGTTTATTTATATTTATCTTTTGTTTTACTGATATAAACAAACTAGAAATATTCTGTTTGGAATAATATTCATTGATTTTAGGCCATTTTGATGAATCAGATAAATCACATTTATTAAATAATATCAATCGTGGTTTATTGGGAAACAGGGAATCAAAATTATGATTAGAAGTACTCAGTGGAAACTATATTCATTTTCATCTATGAATTATACTCTAGCATCACGAACTTCCATTAACATATCCACTCCTTTCACTTTCTCAGATAAAAGTCTTAAAGCTTTAGCCATATGACCAGGATACCTATAATTCATTATAACATCACATAATATACCAGTTTATTGTGTTATTGTAAAGAAATTCATTTCTCATGCTTCTAAAATCAACTTTATTCAATCAAGCCTAATCAAGTTTTTGAAAATGTTTTGTTTGAAATCTTTCATAGATGAGGTATTATTATCTATATTACCACCTAATTCTAATGTATTTTACTTTATTTATTTTTAATAGATAAAAGAAAAAAAAGAAAAGAGTGAAAATGAGGTAGTTTTAGTTGTTGAACATAAGAATGAGATTAAAATGATAAAAATATTAGATGTTAATGAGATAAAAGAGAAGAAGATATTAAAATTCTTAGAAAATACCTCCTTATTGTTGAATTGTTGTTCTTCCTTAATATATCCTTTTCAAGTGTTTGTAATGAATGACTGTATAATAATATTACGAGAATATTACTCTAGAGACTCAAAAAAGGTAATTCAAAGTAAATATTTGTCAAGTGTTGAAATATGTAATGTGATATCTTCTTTATGTGATATTATAATGATCTTAAATGAATATGACTTAATGATAGGTAATTTAAAGAGTAGTAATGTAATATATGAAGAAAATGGCAATATAAAGTTATGTGATTTAAACCTAAATGCATTAAGAAAAAAAGATGAAATGAGAATATATGATATATGCTTCAAAAGTCCAGAAGAGATGAATGGATTAGAATATGATGAAAGAAGTGTAATTTGGTCAATTGGATGTATATTATATGAGATGATGTTTAAGAAATTACCATTTAATGAAGATAATAATATGAATAAAACGAAAGAGAATATTGTGAGATGTAAATACAGTTTAGATGTAGAATGTGATGATAAGATGAAAGAAATGATATTCAGAATGTTGAAAGTGAATAATGAAGATAGAATGAGATTGAAAGATTTGATAAAAGAAATGACAAAAATGAGTGAATTATTGAAAGACGATGAGAATGATTTTATGATATTCGAAGAAAGGAAGAAGTTTTTGTATAAAAATCACAAGAATAGTATTTTACTTCCAATAATCTATCCATCAGAATACTATCTTGAAAGTAAAAATTGGAAAGTGATTAAATATTGTTTGATAGAATCTTATAATTATAAACCTAACAAAAGAATACTGTCTATACTATTGATGATGAAATTATACAAACAAGATAAATCAATTATAGATAGACTGAAGTTTCATATTCATCATCAATGTAAAAATGAAAAGATATTTATTATTAATACTGATTGTGAAGATAAAGGAAAAATTGTAATTCATTCTAAAAATATTTGTTTCTGTAATGAAGGGATGGATTATTTCTTCAATATACTGAAACAGATTAATCCAACAAAACTTCAATTTTGTATAGTTATAATTTTATCTTGTTTAAATAGTTTTTTATATTCCAATAAAATTTTAATCAATTATCAAATCTTCAAGAAATTTATACACATTCATGTAATGTAGATTTTAATTTCATAGAATCATTTGTTAAATCAATTCCATTCATGAAATTAAAATATATAAATCTTTCATATATATCTTGATCTATTTAAATATATTATCTTGAAATAGACACACCAATTGGTTCAAAAGGATTTAGATTAATTCTTCCATATTTGCATTTGTTAATCAACAAAAATAATGAATTGAATCTATGTGGAATGAATTTAAATGATGAATCAATGGTATTATTATCAGAAGAATTATTTAGATATGCAAATATAAAAAAAATAGATATTATGCAAAACAAAAATATTCATTCTGTTGGATTAAAAGCTTTATTCTCCAAGTTTCCTATTTCAAAAATAGTTTTTGATATAAATGGATGTAAAGAATTATTGGTTGATAAAGATGTTCCAGAATTAATCAAATATATTAAAAGTAATAATAATGAATTAAATCTGAGTAATTTGGAAATGAATGATTATATTTTGATATCATTGATTTTTTTAAAATCAGGAGAATTAAGAAAAATAAGTAGATTAAATTTGTGTAGTATTATTTGTTTTTCTTTTTTATTATGTAGATAATAAACTTAAGTCTATGAGTGTACAAATACTGATTAACAATTATACTTCATTTTATAAGTTTAAAGAACTTCAATTATGTGGGAATGATATAGGAGATGAAGGAATGAAAATATTATCTCCTTATTTACATTTACTAAGAAGTAATGACTGTAAATTGAATTGTTCAAGTATAATAATTGTTGTTATTGTATTGAATAGAAATGGGTTTATCTTCAGTTGGATTAAAATATTTGATGAATTATGTAGAAGAAGATCATCATATTGAAATGTTAGAGATTAACAGTATATATGATTTATATTATTTTAATAGACAATCCAATAGGAAATAGTGGATTTAAGTCCTTGCTAAACAATTTAAAAATATTGATGGATTATGATAAAATAGATATGATTAATATCTCAATTGATGATGAAAGTATAATTCTGTTGGCAAGTAATCTTCAATCAATTGAAAATTGTGAAACTATAAATCTAAATGGAAACAGTGTAAGTATAAAAGGATTAGAATCAATATGTTCAAAATCATTAGAAAATGAAAATTATCCATTCATAGAAATGAAATGTTCATCGTGGACAAATGAAGAATTGGAGTATTATTTAGACTATTGTGTAAAGAAGAGAAGAAAAGATGAATGTGATTTTTCCAGTATAGAATGTGATTATTCTATATAATAGATTTTGGTTTGAATGATCCTCATATTTCAATAATTAAACAGATAAATTATCGATGGATTGATTTATCGAATAACAAAATTAGTTCTAAAGGATTGAAAGAATTAACTGATTTATTACCAAATTCTTCAAAATATATTTCAATATATAATAATGAGATTGGAGATGAAGGAATAGAAATAACCTGTAAATATTTAAATAAGTTTAAAAGGCGAAATTATAAAAATCACCCATATTTATTGAATTTATCAAGTATTATATATATATAATGTGAATTTATTATTTGAATAGATGTTGGTATGAGTGAAAAAGGATTAAAAGTGTTAATAGAGAGATTAAAAGATTATAAACCAATTAGAAATATTGATATATCAGGAAATGAATTGAATGAAAATGAATTGAGATTTTTGAAGATGTGAATGAATTATGAATAACATTAAAAGAGAATATTGATAAATCCGAATTAATATCATTTTTACAAACATTTCCATCTGTAAGAAGAATAAAAGTGAATGGACTTTCAGAAAAAGAAAAGAATGAATTATCAAAAGAATTCTTCAATGTTGAATAATTAATTATATTTTTTATTATTTTTCATTGTCAATTCTATTCATATGATTGTGAATTTGGAAATTTTCATTTATCCCAAAACTATCCCCAAATTCAATTTTTCATTAACCCAAATCCATTCAAATTAAATAGACTTTCCCGCTTTTTAAAAAGCCAAAAATTCTTTTTGCTCATGCTCACTCGTTTTGAGACTACTAGCAATAGAGTGAAGGGTTTGAGTTTCCACCCACATCGACCTTGGTTATTAGCCAGTTTACACACTGGAAGTATCCAATTATGGGATTATCAAATGAAAGCTTTAATTGATGTATTTGATGAACATACAGCTCCAGTCCGTGGTGTTTGTTTTCATCAAAGTCAGCCTTTATTTGTGTCAGGAAGTGATGATTTCAAAATCAAAGTATGGAATTACAAACAACGAAAATGCTTATTCACACTTCTTGGTCATTGTGATTATGTGCGAAGTGTAAAGTTTCATCCCGAATATCCTTGGATTTTGAGTAGTTCTGATGATCAAACGATAAGAATATGGAATTGGCAAAGTAGAGAATGTATATCTGTTCTTACTGGACATAACCACTATGTAATGTATGCTGAATTCCATCCAACAAAGGATTTAGTCTTATCAACCTCCTTAGATACAACGATAAGAGTATGGGATGTATCAGCGTTAAGAAAGAAGAAAGTAAATGGAACGCCAGGTGAAGAACAACAAGCTGCTGGTTTGGGTCGTTTAAATTCCGAATTATTTGGAGTAGTAAAATTTGTTCTTGAAGGTCATGATCGATGTGTAAATTGGGCAAGTTTCCATCCAACTTTAAATTTAATAGTTTCAGGATCTGATGATAGACAAGTGAAGATATGGCGATATAATGATTCAAAGGCGTGGGAAGTTGATACATTAAGAGGACATACTGGAAATGTAAGTTGTGTATTATTCCATCCAACAAAGAATCTTATATTTAGTGACAGTGAAGATCATTCTATTCGTATATGGGATGCAACAAAGAGAATTTGTATTCAGAAGTTTAGTCGACCTCATGATAGATATTGGGTAATGGCAATGCATCCAAGTCAAGATTTAATAGCAGCAGGTCATGATAATGGTTTAATAATATTCAAATTGAATAGAGAAAGACCAGCTTATTATACCAATGGAAATGAGTTATATTATGTGAAAGATAAATATATTCGATTATATGATTATACTTCAACGAAAGATATTCCAATATCAAGTATATCTAATAATTCGAATATCCAACCAAAACAATTGATATATAATTCAATGAATCCAAGTGAAAGTAATATAATATTATTTTCCACAGCTGATGGTGGAACATATGAAATATATCGAACAGGTAAAGGTGAAAATACAAATGGAAGTGAGCCAATAAAAGGTAATGGATTAAGTGCCTTATTTACAGCTAGAAATCGTATAGCTGTATTAGAAAAAGATCGAAAGATAAGTATAAGAAGTCTTGACAATCAATTAACTAAACCAGTAACACCTCCATCAGGTAATTGGAGTGAAATATTTGCTGGTGGAATAATTGGTCGAATATTATTAAGAAGTGATGATCGAATAGTATTATTTGATACAACCAGTCGAAAACAATTAGGAAGTGCAATAGTAAATGGTGTAAAATATGTTCAATGGAATGATAATAATGAATATGTTGCATTAATGAGTAAAGATACAGTATGGATATGTAATAAAGATTTAGAAATAATCTCTACTTCGAATGAACCAATGAGTGTAAAAGGTGGTAGTTGGGATAAAAGAGGTGCATTTATATATAGTACATTAAGTCATATAAAATATATAATACCAAGTGGAGATAGTGGTGTAATAAGAACAATCGATTTTCCATGTTATGTGACTAAAATTGAAAATAAACATGTATATGTATTAGATAGAGATTGTAAACCTCGAAGATTAGCGATTGATCCAACTGAATACGAGTTTAAAATAGCATTAGAAAGTCGAAATATTCAAGAAGTATTAAGAATAATAAAGAGTGGTAAATTATGTGGTGAAGCAATAATTGAATATTTACATAAGAAAGGATATCCTGAAGTTGCATTAAACTTTGTAAGTGATACATCCTCTCGATTTGATTTAGCGTTGAAATGTGGTAATATTGAAATAGCAGCTGAATGTGCAATTAGTTTAAATAAAGATGAATATTATGAGAAATTAGCTGATGTAGCTTTATCAAGAGGTAAAATATCAGTAGCTGAAATGGCTTATCAAAAGACAAAATCATTTGAGAAATTATCGTATTTATATTTATTAACAGGTAATAATGATAAATTACAGAAAATGTATAAGATAGCAGAAATGAGACAAAATGTAATGTCCAAATATCTAAATGCATTATTATTAGGAAATGCAGAAGAAAGAGTAAAAATATTAGAAGATGCTGGTGAGAATAGTTTAGCTTATTTAACTGCTTTAACATACAATTTAAATGATAAATTAGAGAATATTCAAGCTGCTTTAGATACAAATAATATTCCAATACCTGTAAAGAGTGAAAATAGTGAAGAATTATACCCACCCAAAACTGTAGAATTAGTAAATGATTGGGTAATTGGAGATAAAAGAAGTAATTATTTTGAATCTGCTGGAATGCCTCAAAGCAATAATAATAATAATAATGAAGATGATGATGAAGAAGGAGAAGGAGAAGGAGAAGAAGAAAACAATAAAAATGATGAAGATGATTGGAATAAAAATGATGATAATAAAGGAAATGAAGCCAATGAATGGGGTGATGATCTTGAAATACCTGCTGATGAATTACCTGATACAATTGTAAATACATCAAATAAAAATGAAAAAGATGAATTTAGTATGGAAGAAAGTGGAAATATCGTAAGTGGAACAAGATTACCATCTGCGAAAGATTATTGGATTGATAGTTCATCTTTAGCTGCAATTCATATAGCTGGTGGTTCAATAGAAAGTGGAATGAGATTATTAAATCGTCAAATTGGTGTAATTAACTTTGATCCATTAAAAGAAGTATTTCGAAGTGTTTATTATGGTAGTGAAATATTTTGTCCTGGTTATTCAATAAGTCCTCCAATTGGATATGAATTAATACATGATGGAAGTAAAGTCAATTCGATGAAGAAAACAGTACCTCCAAGTACAATAAAGTTCAGTCATTTAGTTGAGAGATTAAAAGAAGGATATAAATATTTCCAATTGGGTAAATTTACTGAAAGTATGAATACATTTTTAAAGATCTTAACGAGTTTACCATTATTAATAGTAAGTCATAAAAGTGAAAGTGATGAAGTAAAAGAATTAGTAAGTGTAAGCCGTGATTATATAACTGCTTGTCGATTAGAATTATATCGTCGAAGTATTCAATCAAATGATGGAGTTAGAGGGTTAGAATTGAGTTGTTATATGACTCATTGTAATTTACAAGCTAATCATTTGTTATTAGTATTGAATTTAGCAATGACAAGTGCTTATAAATTGAAGAATTATATAACTTCAGCTGATTTTGCGAGAAGAATATTAGAAATCAATGAAATAAACAAACAAAATAATGCTCAATTAAAAGATAAAGTATATATATAAATATATATTATTATTATTATATAATAGACACTTAAAGTATTACAAGCATCTGAGAAACAAGGAAGAAATGAAAATGAATTGAATTATAATAGTCAAAATCAATGGGTAATAAACTGTGAGAAATTTTTACCATTAAATAAAAGTGATGAAATAATGAAATGTCCATATTGTGGATCTAGTTATGATGTGAGTTATAAAGGTAAGTTATGTTTGACTTGTAATTTGAGTGAAGTTGGTTTACAGACACTTGGTTTAGTTTGTAGTTTAAATTAAGCTTAATGAAATACAATTGTTCTTCTTGTTAATTGAAATCATATTATTAATTGTTGTTTGATTTGATTTGATTATTGCAAATGAAAGAAGAAATGTTTAATGTGAAAATAAAATGAAAAGAAAAACAATATTCTGTTTATAAATAGACATTTCTGTATATTTAAGCCTCGTCAAACGAATAAATATTTTGAAACATCAAACAAGTTTGAAAATGTTTAATTTTTCATTTTTACATGATAGTGATAGTGTAATGAAATCTGTATTTCCGCCTAATGTGAAGGTACTGTTTTTGAATTCTTTTGAATAGATAAAAGAAAAAATAGAAAAGAGTGTTAATGAAGTAGTTTTAGTTGTACAATATGAAGATGATATTAAAATGATGAAAGTGCTAAATTTATCTGATGTAGAAGAAAAAATGATATTAAAATCTCGAGATAGTCACATTTTTCTATAGTGTTTAATTACATATTTTTATGAAATTTAGCATAAAAGAACAATATACAATATTATTCAGTTTTTGTTATTTTTACTTTTTCTTGATTCTCTTCTTCTTCTTCTTCTTCTCTCTTCCTTTTTCGTTTTGTTAGTTCATTTTCATATTCTGTAATTATTGAATTAAAATAAATTGCTAAAAAGGAATATATATATATATATATATATATACTAATTGTTGGAATATGTTCTCCAATCAAAAGGTGATGAGTTGTGACCTTTACTACTTCATCAACACTATATTAATAATAATAAATGTGGAAGATATTATACTTTGAAGAAGCAAGAAAACTGTGAAATTGAACATTATAATGAGGAGTGAATAACAAATACTGTGATTTTTGATTTGACAAATCTTTAAATAACATCTGATAAAATATAAATTCAAGATTCTCATCCATTCCTTGATTAATCTCATCTATTATACAAAACGGTGAATTTAAATCTTGTCTCATAGCTAATAACAATAAACATATTTGAAATGCTTTTTCACCATTTGATAGTAAAGATGGAGGAATAGATCCTTTTGTATTTCTAAATACTACTTTTGAGGAGGTAATAAAATTAGTCAAAGTTCTATTCATCATATAATTATAATATATAATCATACTCAATTGGAGTATCTAAATCTAACAATGAAGGATCTAAATTCAGTAAAAATGATTGTATTTCATTTTCATTTACTATATTATCATCTATATAATTCTCTAAGGTTTGATTAATGTTTTGTATTTTTGATGTAATTCCTTTGTACCATTCATATAAAAGTGATCTAAATGATTCTTCTAACTTATTAAAATTCTGACTTCTATGCAATCATAACTATATATAAATAATACAATTCATATAATTCAACCTTTTTTGTTCCTAAATCAGAATAATCAGATTTTGATGGTCTAAAATCATCTTTTGAATTATCTTCCAGTTTTTTCTTTGTATTCAAGTATAGTTGGATGTTATGTTCCAATTGTGGAGTTGGTATATCATATTTCTTATATTCATTTGGAACAATCTAATATAAAATATAGAAGAATTAATTAATCAAATACATAAGTATAATAATCAACATCAAGAAAAGGACAGTTATCAATAACCATTTTTATAGTTTCAAGATGCAAACTAGTCATTGCTTCACTCTATGTATAATACAATAACTTTAATAATATATATACAAAAGATTGGTGTAACTGTGTCTTATACATTTCTAAACTCCTCAATTTCTCACTTTTCATATCAAATATAGTAGTTATGTTATTTTCTTCGCTCTTTATATTTTTTTCAAGAGACATTCTGATAATATCAATATCTTTTGCCAATAATGATATAATAACAACTTTTTCATAGTTTTTCATTACTGAAACCATCGAGTTTAGATTTGTACAGACATCTTTACATACAACAACTATTTTAATAAAAATATCATTGAAATATACAGTATGTATTTGGATTTGATTGTAGTTCATTTTGTTTTTCTACAAGTTCTGTAATTTCTTTTCTATACTCTTTTATCTAAGTCAAATATAGAAATATTAAACTAAATACATTTTCTAAAATCTGTTTTTTAGTATATTCACAATATTTTACTTTATTCGTTTGTTTTCTTAAGTCATTATACTCTGTTTCTAATTCATTCAATCTGCTATTCAATTCTTTATTATCATCATATAATGCTTTTAATTTTTCTTCATATTTTACTAGTTGTGTGTTATAGCTAGTTGAATCTTCCTGAATCTGAATCTATTATGAATATAATATATATATATATATACTCTTCTTCTAAAGGAATGTGACTGAATCAATAACGAATCATTATCAAATTTAAAACTTTCCACATTCTCAGTAACATATTTGCCTCTTATTAAATTATATGAATATCTTTCTCTTGATGTATATATTCTAATAGTATTTGATTGATTATTAAAGAATTTACTTTTATTGTTCTGTAAATACTTTATAAACAAATTTGGCTTGAATTTTGAATGAGAAATATATATACGATTTAGATCTATTTGTATAAACATAAGGATATTATTATACTGAACTGTAGAATAAGGAACTTTTTTAAATCATTAGCTCCTTTATCAACTTTTATACTCTTAAATAATAAAAATAATATTAATACGTCAATAAAAGGTGATGCAATTCCAAACTGTTTTAAATCTGATGGATTAATCTCATCTTTTATCTCATCCTTAGAATTATTAGTATAACAAAATACTGAAATATTTTTTATACTATTATTTCTACAATATAATCTCAATTTATAAGCATCGTCGTTACTACAACATAATACTCCTAGCAAAGTTGCTAATCCAACTTCATATTGTAAAATGTAACTATATAATGCCACTTCAATACATATATATGAATAAATAGGAGAAAAATAATTATTAATTTTATTATCAATTAATGTCAGTTGAGTATAAAAGTATTGATTTCCAAATGGAATAACAGATTCGTTATAGAATCTATCTGGTTGTCTTGATGTAAGTGGGGATGAATTTTTAAAGATTGATAATTCTCTTTCTGTAACTTCTACATCATCTAGATTTTCAATAATTCTATCTCTACACTCTTTTATTTCCTCTTTTACTTCCTTCATTTTACTATCTACTGATTTTATATTTGGTGAATCTGTTTGTATTTCTGCTGTTTCGAATTTATTTAAATATTCTTGTTTCTCTTCAATTAATTCGTTTAAGAAATTGATTTTATCTTTTATTTTCAGTAAAACTATATCAGGATTGTTATTCTATATAAATAAACAAATAAAATGTGAATGTATTGATAATTATACTCCACTAGTAGTTTCTATCACTTTATTTGATAATTCTAACACTTTGCTATATAAGTTATCTTCATATGGTTCAATTTGTTTCAAATATTGGTCGTTCACTTCTTCTAAACGAATTAATTCTCTTTTATATCCTTCTATTTTCATTCTACTCATCTCATCGGATTGTATTGAGTTATATACTTGTAACAGATTTGCAAAATCAGTTTTTGTTTCTTTATATAAATTCCATTTTATAAAACATACTGATAATTCTATCTTCTTATCAATATCACTGGATAGTTCTAATTTCTTTGATAATTCTTTAGTTTTCTAATTCATATATATATATATATTATAAATTTATACATTTATTTTTGTATCAATTTCTATTATATTTCTTTTTATTTTACATATTTCATCCATACTGCTATTTATCTCTTTTACATAACTTATTAATCTTGAATGTTTATTATACTATTATATATATATATATATATAAGATTATACTAGTTCATTATCAAGTGATTGTTCAATTTCCCTAAGATTAGTAGAATTCAATGGAGATAGTAATTTAGATATATATTCTTGTGTTAATATATGGAAAATGTTGTTTGAATTGAAATGGTAGGTTTCTTCTATGTATTTGTTAATTAATTTTGGATCTGTCAACTATTATGATTATAATCCGATATTTTATATACATGAATATTGTTATCAATAAGCTTTCTAGTCTTTGTTCTGAGATTGAAGTAGATTTGACCTAAACAATTCACATGTTTCTGTTATATATTATATAATAAATATAAATACATATATAGAATCACATTTAGTAGGATTATGTATTATTAGGGCAATTGTTGAAGGAGATTCAGGAGTTGCATTGTTTCTTATATAATTTGATATATCATTTCCTCTTCCACATTCAGATGGTGAAGAGCCTAATGCTAGCTTAATAGCGGCAACTATAGTACTCTAATTAGAGAAATGTATAAATTAAGTAAAATACTTTACCGCATCCATTTGGTCCCATTACTAAATTCAATCCTTCTCTAAAATATATTTGAAATTTCTCATAAATCATAAAATTAACTAAATCTAGTTTATAAATACTAATTACGAGATAGATTGCAGAAATACATACATTGGCGATGGAGATATAATGCTCATTGAGTTTATTGTTAATATATATAATTATAAAAGGAGAAAAAACAAAACATATAAAAGTTGTAAATTACATGTAATTATTGTCAATCACAATTTTATCACCAAATAAACAACTTTAACGAAAATTTTAATTTTAATTATATATATTATGAAAAAATTATCTTATTAATATTCATTCTTTTATTATTCATTGGAAGAATTAATTATTGCCTTTAGGATGATGATATCTTTTCCTTCTAGGCGCCATATTAGCTCTTTCATCTTCAATTCTCTTCTTTTTCTGTGCTAAAGCTCTAATCTTTGTATGGTTAGCTATTGATATAATAATTAGAGATAAATATATATACGATCTGCAGATACAATATTAGAATCAGCAATAACATAATTTGATTCTAAATATTCCACTTTTTTCTGCTCTTTATTAACAACAGCAACAGTCTTTATTTTACCTATTGTTTGATAATCATCAATATCTTTAACAATTGTTGCTTTATTTGTATTTGTCTTAAATGATTCAAACTGTTTAATCCATTCATTCATTACAGCATTATCTTCACATCTAAATCTATAAATTCTTTCTTCTTTTTGTTCATCGCCTTCAGCTGCTTTTAATGCTTTATCAACACTACTCTTCACTTCAAATTTCACTATAAATGTATTAGCAGTTTCTCTCCTAATATCTCTAAAACAATTCATTTCTACACTTTGTTTCTCATTGATGAAAACATTTCCATAAAATGAAGGAATCATAGTTTCATATATTCTGAAATCTTTTGGTTCATTGAATAATACACAATACCTTCTTTGATAATCACTTCCATTACCCATATTCACTCTGTTTCTACCTTGTTTCAATAAGAATCCTTCATAACAAATCTTATCTTTATTATAAGGGTTGTATACCTCATTTAATGGAGTGATTTTCTATTGATAATAATAATAATTATTATATATACAGCTTCATATTTCATTAATCTTGTTTTGTTATGATTATTCCTATTCATTAGAGCAAAACAAACAACTAAACTGATTAATGCAATAACTACAATCACTGCAATTATTACTATTATAAACGTTGTTTTCTATAAGAACAATAAAATGATAATAATATTAAAATACATTTTTATCCCACCATGATTGAGATGATTGTGAAATATAATCAATGACTATATCCTCATTATTCTTAATATCTGCATCAATATTAATATTCTTTGATATTCCTTCATTCTCTAGTTCATTGAAGAATGTTGAATTTTTCAATAGGTTTTGACTTGCACTAATTATTTCATCATAATATCTTCCACTATTCTGTAAATGTCTTAAGTTCCTTCTTATTGTTGATGGTTTATATGATACTGTATATCCTAATTCATTCTTATTAACTTCTTTGCTTGTTATATTATAAGCAGTTGTTAGTTTATTAAATATATTAATTATTTCGTTATTTATATTTACAAGATTAGCATTTTCAGAAGTAATAACAAATGAGAATTGAAGTTCTAAAATAGCACATATTTGTCCAACGTTGCAACATACTCCATATTCATCTCTGTAATTACATTCTATATATAATAATAAATATAATAATAAATGAAATATACTATCATTAATCTTTATTTCAGACTCAAAATTTTTTATATAATTCTTATTGTCATTATTAATAACTGTTAGTATTATACTAATTGGTATTGAAGTAACACTATCATCTATTACATTGGATAATGTCAATCTTATATCAGAATTTGAAAATTCAATTGTCGAACCTGATACTGATGACAATTGTAAATTCACTTCGTTTATATATGATTCATTGGATGATATTTTCAATGTAGCTCTATTATTTGGATTAAAATTTTGGTATGTTACTAAAAATGATAAAGGATGTAATGGGATTGTATCTAATTGAAAATATCCTGGCATATATATTGGAACAAGTGAAATTGGTAGTTCGTTATTGTATATCTCAATATCAATTGTAGTAACACTATAATGAGTTGTATTTGAACATCTTATGGATATATAATCATGAAACACTTGTGAATTTGATACTGTTATTATTCCATTGTTATTGTTGATTGATATATATGATGTTTTGTTATTTCTAACAAAGGTATATGAAGTTGCTGTGGATAAGGAAGGAGCAATAGTGTCATAACTATCTTTTATAGGAAAATTGTAAGAATTTGAACTATAACTACATAATCCAAAAATTAAAACTGGTGTAAATAAAGTAGTAGTTGATTCTGTTGTAACAGGTTCTGTTGTTGAACTATCTGTAGTTGTTCCATCTGTTGTTATTGGTTCAGTTGTTGAACTATCAGTAGTTGCTCCATCTGTTGTTATTGGCTCAGTTGTAGAAGAATCTGTTGTAACAGGTTCTGTTGTTGAGGAATCTGTAGTTATTCCATCAGTTGTAGAAGAATCTGTTGTTATTGGTTCTGTTGTTGAGGAATCTGTTGTTACTGGTTCTGTTGTTGAGGAATCTGTAGTTGCCCCATCTGTTGTTGAACTATCAGTAGTTATACCATCTGTTGTTATTGGTTCTGTTGTTGAACTATCTGTAGTAGCTCCATCTGTTGTTATTCCATCTGTTGTAGAAGAATCTGTTGTAACAGGTTCAGTTGTTGAGGAATCTGTAGTTATTCCATCTGTTGCTGAGGAATCTGTTGTTACTGGTTCTGTTGTTGAACTATCAGTAGTTGCTCCATCTGTTGTTATTGGTTCTGTTGTTGAACTATCAGTAGTTGCTCCATCTGTTGTTATTGGTTCTGTTGTTGAACTATCAGTAGTTATTCCATCTGTTGTTATTCCATCTGTTGTAGAAGAATCTGTTGTAACAGGTTCAGTTGTTGAGGAATCTGTTGTTACAGGTTCTGTTGTTGAGGAATCTGTTGTTACTGGTTCTGTTGTTGAACTATCAGTAGTTATTCCATCTGTTGTTATTCCATCTGTTGTAGAAGAATCTGTTGTAACAGGTTCAGTTGTTGAGGAATCTGTAGTTATTCCATCTGTTGCTAAGGAATCTGTTGTTACTGGTTCTGTTGTTGAACTATCAGTAGTTATTCCATCTGTTGTTATTCCATCTGTTGTAGAAGAATCTGTTGTAACAGGTTCAGTTGTTGAGGAATCTGTAGTTATTCCATCTGTTGCTGAGGAATCTGTTGTTACTGGTTCTGTTGTTGAGGAATCAGTTGTTACAGGTTCTGTTGTTGAAGAATCTGTTGTTACAGGTTCTGTTGTTGAGGAATCTGTTGTTACTGGTTCTGTTGTTGAGGAATCAGTTGTTACAGGTTCTGTTGTTGAGGAATCTGTTGTTACAGGTTCTGTTGTTGAGGAATCTGTTGTTACAGGTTCTGTTGTTGAGGAATCTGTTGTTACTGGTTCTGTTGTTGAACTATCAGTAGTTATTCCATCTGTTGTTATTCCATCTGTTGTAGAAGAATCTGTTGTAACAGGTTCAGTTGTTGAGGAATCTGTAGTTATTCCATCTGTTGCTAAGGAATCTGTTGTTACTGGTTCTGTTGTTGAACTATCAGTAGTTATTCCATCTGTTGTTATTCCATCTGTTGTAGAAGAATCTGTTGTAACAGGTTCAGTTGTTGAGGAATCTGTAGTTATTCCATCTGTTGCTAAGGAATCTGTTGTTACTGGTTCTGTTGTTGAACTATCAGTAGTTATTCCATCTGTTGTTATTCCATCTGTTGTAGAAGAATCTGTTGTAACAGGTTCAGTTGTTGAGGAATCTGTAGTTATTCCATCTGTTGCTGAGGAATCTGTTGTTACTGGTTCTGTTGTTGAGGAATCTGTAGTTGCCCCATCTGTTGTTGAACTATCAGTAGTTATACCATCTGTTGTTATTGGTTCTGTTGTTGAACTATCTGTAGTTGTTCCATCTGTTGTTATTCCATCAGTTGTTGAGGAATCTGTTGTTACTGGTTCTGTTGTTGAGGAATCAGTTGTCACAGGTTCTGTTGTTGAGGAATCTGTTGTTACAGGTTCTGTTGTTGAGGAATCTGTTGTTACTGGTTCTGTTGTTGAACTATCAGTAGTTATTCCATCTGTTGTTATTCCATCTGTTGTAGAAGAATCTGTTGTAATTGGTTCAGTTGTTGAGGAATCTGTAGTTATTCCATCTGTTGCTGAGGAATCTGTTGTTACTGGTTCTGTTGTTGAGGAATCTGTAGTTATTCCATCTGTTGTAGAAGAATCTGTTGTCACAGGTTCTGTTGTTGAACTATCAGTAGTTATACCATCTGTTGTTATTCCATCAGTTGTTATTGGTTCAGTTGTTGAACTATCTGTAGTTATTCCATCTGTTGTGGAAGAATCTGTTGTTACTGGTTCTGTTGTTGAACTATCAGTAGTTATACCATCTGTTGTTATTCCATCAGTTGTTATTGGTTCAGTTGTTGAACTATCTGTAGTTATTCCATCTGTTGTAGAAGAATCTGTTGTCATAGGTTCTGTTGTTGAGGAATCTGTTGTCACAGGTTCTGTTGTTGAGGAATCTGTTGTTACTGGTTCTGTTGTTGAACTATCAGTAGTTGCTCCATCAGTTGTTATTGGTTCAGTTGTTGAACTATCAGTAGTTGCTCCATCTGTTGTAACAGGTTCTGTTGTAGAAGAATCTGTAGTTATTCCATCTGTTGTTATTGGTTCTGTTGTTGAACTATCTGTAGTAGCTCCATCTGTTGTTATTTCAGTTGTTGATTCTGTAGTTACTTCTGTTGTTGCTTCTGTAGTTGCTTCTGTAGTAGCTTCTGTAGTTGATTCTGTAGTTGATTCTGTTGTTATTTCAGTTGTTGATTCTGTAGTTGATTCTGTAATTGATTCAGTTGTTGAACTATCACTAGTTGCCCCATCTGTTGTTATTTCAGTTGTTGATTCTGTTGTTGATTCTGTTGTTGATTCTGTAGTTGTTTCTGTTGTTACTTCTGTTGTAGATTCTGTTGTTCCTTCTGTATTTTCCTCAGTTAAAAATTCTGTAGTTTCTTCAGTATTCAATTCTGTTCGACTTTCTGTATCTGTATTTTCAACTGTTTCATAAGTATCCATATCTGTTTCTGGAGTTTCTGTATCTGCTTCCTGTGATTCAGAATCTGTCTCTTTTACATCACCTTCTCCGTTATTCAACTCTTCTAAATTCCTTGTGATTCTATTATTAACAAACGAGTATCGTTTCAACGATGTTTGCTTTAGAATACTACTATCTCTATAACGTATATTAACATAAATATATTATACCTTCGAGTGGTTTCAGTTGAGTGTAAGTCATTCAATGAATACACATCTGATTTAATAACTTTACAATTAATGGATTTGAAGAAAGCTAGTAGCAAAACCTCCAATATTAACATAAAATAAACCTGTTGACTCATATTAAACAAAATTTTCGAATATAGATATTAATTTGTCAGAGTTTAGGTTAAAAATATTTGAATAATAAATTTTAGCCGTTGGAGATTGTATTTTTCTTTTTTCTTTATCTCGAAATATAATAAAAAGTATTTGTAAATAATTCGAAAATGGATAAAACATACGATGATTTATCAGATAATATAATTAAAATAGATGAAGATCTCAAATTGCCCGAAAAAACGAATTATACAGAATTACCTACTATGTATAATGAAAGTATTATGTAATAGAGGTAAATTAATTAGAATAAATAAGAATATATTAAAATATATACCAAATGAAGTATCTCAATATGTAGCTGCTGTAAATGATAATATGAATGATGAACCTGAAATTGATCATTCACAAGTCAAATATGTGATAGTATAGAAAAGAAATATATTATAGGGGTTTGTAAATTCGTTATTATATTTATGTGATTTAATGTATAATGTATTTATATTGTGTATGATTAGGAGTTTTTATGAAAAGAAAATTGATGCAATAAAACACACACCAGTTGAAGATTTTGCAAATCATTATGAAGAAGTTGACGAATTCATGAAGGATGTTATAGAATCAAATATATCATTGAATGAATATGACAAAATAATAGCTGAATATAATAGAAAGATAGAAGAAGTTAAAAATAATATAGTTTTACTATATCAAATAAAATCAAAAGAAATTGTATTTAATTCAGTTTATATCTTCATAGAGAGAATGTTTAATATATGTTCTTGAAGATAATTTGTATATTTAATATATAATTATATATTAGATCAATAATAACATACTTACTTGAATTATACGACAAATATTTTAATAGACCAAAATTCTATACATTAATAACAACAACTTGTGAAGAAATAAGGAATGATTTAGACAATAATCGTGATTTGAGATTTAAAAAAACTCAATTAATAAAAATAAAAGAATTACAATTGCCTACTAAAACATTATTTAGTTTATTCAATTATAATATTGGATATGTTATATTATCAATGCATGTTAAAATATATCAAGATCAAATACAAAGGGCAAATTATATATCAGATATATTGAAACAGACAGTAAATGACGAAATAATAGAAGTAAACCAGTTTTTACATTATAAGAAAGTGGAAAATATTCAATCACTTGAATCTATAATAAATGATAAACAAGAGATATTGAATAAGATATTATCCATTGAATTATCAATGGATCAAGTTGATAGAGCATCTCCAGGAATATATGATGTATTATTATTCTAATTATAACTAATTTTAGAGTTTAAAAAAAGCAGAATATGTTCAACTGTGTAATTTATATCTGTATATATATATCATTATTAGAAAATCATTAATATATCTATAATAGAAAAGTTGAACAAATTCTGTTGGCAATGTTTGGTGAATATTCATTTGATAATAATAAAGTGTTTTCAACTTATGTTGGGAATATGAACAAAATAATTGAATGGTTATCTGTAGAACATAAACTAGATACATATAAAACCAAATTCAGTAATATTCAATCTAAATATATAATATTAACAGTATATATATATAATAATATCATTAATTTATAAATATAGACAGTTATACAGTTATATTATTGTTTTCTCGAATTGAATCTGTTGATAAAAGAATTAGAAGCAAAATTAGACACAAATCCAAAACTCTATGGTAGATCAGAAATATACAAAATATTAGAAAACTCAAAGAATTATATAAACACATTAGTAATCTCAGAAGCAAATAATAAGGTGAATATTAATAATGTTAGTAACATGAAATCGTTAATATCAGATGTATTTAAAGTGATTGAAGATATTGACAATAAATTGTATTTCAGATATCATAAAAGTGATGAAGAATTAATAAAATCCTCAATGAAAAAAATACAAAATATCACTATTCAAAATTGGAACTAATAGAAAAATGTAAAAAGCAATATAATAATATGAAGGGTTTTATTAATTTAGAAGATGATAAAAGTGTTGATTCAATGGAAGTTAATTTGAATGAGAATTTCAATAGAGATTATATTAAAAAATTATGTTTGAAAATAATGGAGCTTTTGAATGATATAGGAGATATTGATACAAGTGATGAATGTAAAACAGATTTGGAGGAGTGCAATGTTAGATATGATGAAATTCTGAAACAATGCGAAGATTTTAAGTCTAAATGTTTGTCAAATGAAAGAAAATGCATAGAATTCAATTTGTATTAGATAATTATTTAAAAATTATATTTTTTATAGGATGAAACTCCAAGAAAGACTTATATCTTATAAATCACTGATTGAATCAACAAAAGAATATATAGACATTTCAAAATATGGGATGAAACTTCATAAACACCTGAAATCTCATGACTGTTTAAGTTACGAGGAATTGACTCATATCAACCTAAATATCAAAAAATCCATCATTTTAATCGATAGTACATATAATAGTAGTAAAAAATAATTTAAATATCTTGTATTTGTGATATATTCTGTTCATTAAAATCTGAAACGGACAAAATAATTAAAAAGTTTGATTAAAGATTACTTATGTCGGCTCTCACTTTTAATTTTATTAGTGAAATTAATGACATCCATACGTTAGAAGGATTGTGCGTTTTTAGTAGTGAAAAGGATTTAACAGTATTTATTTCTCACATTGTTATTGTAGGCTTTAAGTTATGCTTCGGCTGTACAACTCTTATCATGCCGCCAAAAATTAACACCTAAAACAATTCATTTAGCATCATCAAGTTATTATTTGGTAGTAAAGAACATTAGGCGGACAATAAGCGAAATAGTTAAGAAAGAAGAGAGTTTTGATTCAGAAATTCGTCCTGATTTGTTATCAAGATACCATCAAATAGTTCAAGAAGAATTACGTGATCTTTGTGTAAAGCTGATCGACCTGATAGATGAAAACCAACTTACTATGGATTATGATAGTCATTCTCTCTTGGATTTATACAAGATTAAAGGGGATTATTATAGATACATTATCGAGCTATACCCAGAAGATAATAACTATGCTGAATATATAGAAAGTGCATATAAATCATATCTTGATGGTGAAGAAGTATATAAAAGAGATGATTCAATCCCATTATCTTGTAAAGTGTCATTTATGGTAAATTTTACAATATTTTTACGTGATAATTATCAACAACATCAGTTAGCATATAAGAAAGCATCTGAATGTTTTGAAAGTATATCTCATGTGGAGTATGACAAGAATGATTCAGAATTAGTGAAATATTTGAATCTATTAAAGGATAACATTGAAAAATGGGATCATCAAGATATTGGTTTGGGAAACCAAAGAAAATATATGAGTTATAGCCAACTTCATCATGAAGTAACAGTTTAAATGTGTAAATGTAAATGATTTTTCTTCAATAAATGTAAATTTGTTAAATAAAATGTGTTATGTTTTTGTACATTTGTTTTTAAGGTTTAAAAGGAAATTGTGAGGTTTTTAATATTTTGGGTTATCGAAAAATTTCGAACAAAAAAGAATTTAATGATTAATTTTTCATTTATAGAGACTTTAGACGACTTAAATACTCTTGCTAAATTATGTAGCATTAGTACAGAAACAGATTTGAAAGTACTATTATATATAATCTTATTATTAGGATTTGGGTTTTTATGCTTCCTTAAAATTGTTAAAAATAGAACAGTTATTAAGTTTAGATAATTTAAAATCAGCTCTTAGTGCATATTATTTAACCATAAAAAGTTTAAGAGAATCATTACACAAAATTACTCAAGTAGAGAATGATTTAGACTTTGATAGAGTATATTTTACATATTTTCTTATATATTAAATAGCCAGATTTGTGTTCGCAATACAGAGTGTGTATTTTAAATGAATTACTATCAAGATGCAGTGATTTAATCAACGTAATTGATGTACATTTAACAAACTATGAATATTCTGATATTAGTCTTACTCTCTTACTGAAAACAAAAGGTGATTATTATCGATATATCATAGAATCAAAGGCATATTCTAAAGAAAAGGATTGTATAAAATGTTTAGAAGAAGCAGGTAATAGTTATCTTAAAGCATTTGAAATTTCAAATAGTAGTGACATTTTAATGAAACATTCAGTCACAATTGCTTTAGTAGTGAATTATTGTATATTTTTAAGAACTACTTCAAATCAACAAGAATTGGCTGTTGATAAAGCACATAATTATTATGATAAAGTGAGTAAATTGGATTATGACAAAACTGATTTATCATTTACTAAGAATTTGGAGAGACTGAAGGAGAATATAGACCGATGGGATTATGAAGATTCAGGTATTGATGCTAGTCATAAGAATTTAAGTATTAGTAGGATTGTTACTCCTAGTAACAGCTAATATATTTGTTAATTAATAAGATGTGATATAAGATATTAAATTAACACTCTTACAGTTAATGTAACATGTTTTTTCACAGTAATTTTACATCATATGTTATATAAAATAAATGAAATTTAAATATTAGAAAGACATTTATTTATTTTTCTGTTTGACCATTTACAGTGACTATCACTCTTCTACGACTTGGATGGTCACGAAATTCACATAAATATATTCCTTGCCAAGTTCCTAGATTCAATCTTCCGTTACTGACTATTAAAATAATAAATAAAACTAAAATATACTTGGTATAGTCAATTCATTTCCTAATAACGCTGTTTTCGCATGTGCAGGCATATCATCAGGTCCTTCCATAGTGTGAGTATATAATGAGTTATTTTCAGGTACTAATCTATCCAAAACAGTTGCCATATCTTTTCTAACATCTGGATCATAGTTTTCACTTATGGATAGAGCAGCGCTTGTATGTTGAACTATCACTCATAGATACATTGATGAATACGAAATATATGACATAAACCTATCTTTACTTGTTTTATTTGAGGAACATGACTTACAATTTCATCTGTAACTAAATGACAGCCTTTGGGATGTTTTTGAAACTATTTTTATTAATGAATAGTATCATATATACTTCAACTTCAGTTTGAAACCATGAAGAAGCCATAGTAAAGTAATAAAAGGCAAAAAGAATAAATAGAAAACTTGAGATCATCAAGCCTAACAGCTATTTTTTGTATTTTTTGAATTTTCTCCTCAAATAAACAGAATAAATAAATGATAAATCAATATTCAGGTTCTAAAGTAGATTTCATATCTTTCATCAACCTATTCTTAATCGCAACAGGTTTCAACTTCTCAAAATCTTCAGTAAAATATACTTTAGCTTGTGATATAATCTTTCTCATATATTCATTCTTCTTAATATAAGGGCTAAGATCATGTGCAAATTTACTAACTTTTTCCTCTGCAACACCATCATATATTGCCATTAATGTTTTTATTAAATTACCCAATATCTCTTCTCTTTCTTTATCAACCTTTGCTTTTAACGTAATTGTATTATTATAAATTAACTCTTTATTCACCTCTTTGGGATCTTGAGGATAAATTTCATTTAAATATCTAATTACAAACTGAACTTGATCTAATTCGGGTAATACAGAATATACATCATTCACCATTTTCTCTACATCTGATGGTTGAACCATATTGAAATATAAACATCTTAATTTCAACTCCAATTTCGCCAATAATACTTTGGCATATTTGTGTCTACGAGTTTGATCGAATAATTTCTTTACTTCATTAATATCAAATCGATCAATATATTGAGGGAATAATCTATCTAAATTATTTATCACCGTTTTTCTATCTTCAGGTTTTTTAAAGAAATCAGCTGTTGCTTCTGCAATTTCTTTTATTAAACTTTCTCCTGTTGGAGTTAGACTTTCACGGAAATATAACTAAATTACATAATAATAATATAATATCTATACATTATTTGATAATTGAAGAATTAAATCATCAATAAATATTTGTCTCAAATTCTTTCCTCTTAAGAATTCTATTATTGCATTTGTACCTTGTGCCACTGCATCTACGATTTCACCTTCAAATGGAACTCCTTGTGTGTCTATTATTAATACATTCGTCAATGTTCCCATTTGTCTTGGTAATGTAGTTAAACGAGTGATTTCGAATATCTAAAACTTTTAATTTCTTACAGTTTTCTATTGAACTTGGTATTTCTTTTATTGGATTGTTATTAATCCATAAATGTTCTAGATTTACTAAATTACCTATTTCTTCTGGTAAAGTTTCTATGCAGTTATTAGATAAATCAAGTTTTGTTATTTCTGGTATATTAAATATTACTGAAGGTATGAACTAAAGCATATTATAATAATAACCCTACTGTTAAACCTCTCATTCCATAAGAGAATGTACCAGTTCTTTTAGCATCAGCAACTATCGATGCCAGTTCTGGACAAATGATATTATCATCCATTTTTAGAAAAAAAGAAAAATAACGTTTTTAAAAATAACTCACTTTGTGAATATATAATTTAAAAATCTGATGTTATTCTATTATTATCAACAACATATTATTCGATATACCCCTTTATATAAGTGATGAAACAAAATTAGAAAGAAATTAGACTATATTTTATCCTATCAAATATGCAATGAAAATACATGACTATTTTGAATATTTTTACATATTATTTTATACTTGTATTTATCTTTTAAAAAAGCAAAGATATTAACTTCTCAAACTTGTTTGAGAAAAGATATTTTTTTACTTATAAAGCTATATAGATTAGATAAAGATGCTTAGCTCAGTAACTGGAACTGCAGTAGCTGCAAAGGACAGATTGATGATAACTAGGTTAACTCCTAACAACAATCAACCTGTAGATGGAACACAGCTTCACGAAATTCAAGATATCATTTTTATATACTATTTCGAATATATTTTCTTGACTATTTACTTGCTGTATCAGAAAGTACAAATCGTGGACTTTCAATCGCCAATATTCTAATTGATCGTCTATCTAAAGAAAATCCATACATTAAATGGAAGGTTATGAGAATTATTGAAGTATAGAATTATTGGCTATTTATTGTTATGAATAGCATTTAGCAGAGACATGTAATGAAACATTCGCATATGATATACTAAAGCACTCAGACAAATTAAGAGAAGTTGCAACGTACAGAGGAGCTCCAGATCCAATAAATGGAATGGTTCCTTATGAAATGCTTCATCAACAAGCTAGAAAGACAAGTGATGCAATAATGAATAGAGTGAATCAAGGACCATCCAAACCAGTGAATGCAACCTTTCAAGCAGCTTTACCAGCTGAAACAAATACTGCAGCAGCAAGTAAACCAAGAAGTAATTCGCTATATACTCAAAAGAAACAAATGGTTGGTTTAGGTAATAATTTATCATCAAAAGATATTCGACATGATGAATGGATGGATAAAGTAAAGAATTTAGGTCATTCATACACTCCTGATAGTAATATGAATGAGAATAGTACTTCAGCTAATTCCAGTGACCTCATCGTTAACTTTGGAAGGAAATGACAGTAAAAAGAAAAGTTGGGTAGAAAAAGCTAAGAGTTTAGTTGGTCCATCTGGTAAACCAAGAGCTCAATCTGTAATTGTAGGAGAAGTATCTTTAAATGCAGACACTACTCCTAGTTTCTTAACAAGAGCTAAAATGGCTATTAAAGGTAGAACAACTTCAAATGATAAGATAGTTGGAGTAGCAAATACAAATTATAAACCAACTCAACCAGAATGGATGAATAGAGCTAATAATTTAGGAAAACCTCGTTCATTGACTTATGATGCATCTGTAGGTAATGATTTAGAAAGCTTTTATAATCAAACAAATACTGATGGTGGATATGAAGCTCCAGTTACAGGCTTAGGTAATGCGATGAATAATAGCAAAGCTCAACCAAAAAGAGCAGTGCAAGAAGTATCATTTGGAGAGAAATTCAAAGCTGTTTCTGGAAAAGCAATGTCTGATGGATCTTATGAAAAAAGTTTAGTGGATGATTTAGTATCAAGCGGTGGACTAAAACCTTCACCTCCTCCTGGTAAGTTACAACAGTTTTGTAGTGATTGTTTAACCTTAGATCCAAATGTATAATTAATTGATTTATATGTATATTATTATCTTATAGATAATTGGAGAAATATTATTAGATAAATTGAATGATGAGAATTATATGGTTGTAGTAAAGACTTTATCTGTAATTGAATCATTAATAAAAAATCCATCAACCACTGATTATGTAGTATTTTTTATGACGAATAGTGAAATACTACAAGAATGTTTAGGAAATGCAAAAGTGATAGTATCAAGTAAAGCACAAAGAGTATTACAAGAATTAAACAAAAGAAATGAAGAATTAGGCGGAGTAGAATATGAAGTAGTAGAAGAAGTAGTAGAAGAAGTTGAAACACCAAGAGAAAAAGTAGGATTAGAAAGTGTAAGTGAATTAGCTGAAAATGAAGAAAATGATGTTCAAACTCCAAAAGATAATGATTTAGATGATTTATTCAATGCAATTCCCTCTGCTCCATCCAATAATAGTAATAATTCCTTGAATTTAGAAGTTGATCCATTTAGTGCATTTGCTGTTTTAACACCTCAGCAACAATTACAACAACAGCAACTGCAACAAATGGGATATGGAATGAATGTAAATAATAATTATAATTATAATATGAATATGAATGCTGCAAATATGAATAAAAATATTCCAACTTCAAGTAAAGGAATGAAACCTCCCAAAAGAGGTCCATATTAAATATTATTTAAGTTATACTAAATTATATATATAATCAAAACATTTTATATAATATTAATGTGTATTAATTGTTTTTATTCAACATTAATATAATTTTTACATATTTCTTTCTTTACTTCTTCTGATAATCCATTATATATTCAAAAAATACTAGATAAATTCAAAGATGGTTGATATTCAACAAATTTATCTAAGTATTTACATATTATCTCTATTCCTTCATCTCCAATAGGATTATTAAATATTGAAATATGTTCTACATCTCTTGATAAAGAATCTGTTAATTCTTTCAATCCTTTACATCTATTTCTTTATAAAACAACATTTATACCTAAAAAATCATAGTTTTTATTAAACTGATTTCTTTTCTTTGAAATACAATTTTTAAATAATAGTACAATTCCATAAATAACATATCACATTACATATTTCAACACTTAACAAAGATTTACTTTGAATTACCCCTTCTAAGTCTCTAGAGTAATATTCTCGTAATATTATCATACAATCATTCTTTACAAACATTTTAGAAGGATTAACAAACGATAAACAGAAATCTAACAATAACAAATTCATTTCATGGAATTTTAATATACTTTTTTCTTCTACATCACCTACATTTAACACTTTCATCATTTTAATATCATCTTCATGTTGTACAACTAAAACTACCTCATTAACACTCTTTTCTATTCTTTCTTTTATCTATTCAAAATAATTCAAAAACAGTACCTTCACATTAGGCGGAAATACAGATTTCATTACATTATCATGTAAAAATGTAAAATTAAACATTTTCAAACTTGTTTGATGTTTCAAAATATTTATTCGTTTGACGAGGCTTAAAATTACAGAAATGTCTATTTATAAACAGAATATTGTTTTTCTTTTCATTTTATTTTCACATTAAACATTTCTTCTTTCATTTGCAATAATCAAATCAAATCAAACAACAATTAATAATATGATTTCAATTAACAAGAAGAATAATTGTATTTCATTAAGCTTAATTTAAACTACAAACTAAACCAAGTGTCTGTAAACCAACTTCACTCAAATTACAAGTCAAACATAACTTACCTTTATAACTCACATCATAACTAGATCCACAATATGGACATTTCATTATTTCATCACTTTTATTTAATGGTAAAAATTTCTCACAGTTTATTACCCATTGATTTTGACTATTATAATTCAATTCATTTTCATTTCTTCCTTGTTTCTCAGATGCTTGTAATACTTTAAGTGTCTATTATATAATAATAATAATAATATATATATATTTATATATATACTTTATCTTTTAATTGAGCATTATTTTGTTTGTTTATTTCATTGATTTCTAATATTCTTCTTGCAAAATCAGCTGAAGTTATATAATTCTTCAATTTATAAGCACTTGTCATTGCTAAATTCAATACTAATAACAAATGATTAGCTTGTAAATTACAATGAGTCATATAACAACTCAATTCTAATCCTCTAACTCCATCATTTGATTGAATACTTCGACGATATAATTCTAATCGACAAGCAGTTATATAATCACGGCTTACACTTACTAATTCTTTTACTTCATCACTTTCACTTTTATGACTTACTATTAATAATGGTAAACTCGTCAAGATCTTTAAAAATGTATTCATACTTTCAGTAAATTTACCCAATTGGAAATATTTATATCCTTCTTTTAATCTCTCAACTAAATGACTGAACTTTATTGTACTTGGAGGTACTGTTTTCTTCATTGAATTGACTTTACTTCCATCATGTATTAATTCATATCCAATTGGTGGACTTATTGAATAACCAGGACAAAATATTTCACTGCCATAATAAACACTTCGAAATACTTCTTTTAATGGATCAAAGTTAATTACACCAATTTGACGATTTAATAATCTCATTCCACTTTCTATTGAACCACCAGCTATATGAATTGCAGCTAAAGATGAACTATCAATCCAATAATCTTTCGCAGATGGTAATCTTGTTCCACTTACGATATTTCCACTTTCTTCCATACTAAATTCATCTTTTTCATTTTTATTTGATGTATTTACAATTGTATCAGGTAATTCATCAGCAGGTATTTCAAGATCATCACCCCATTCATTGGCTTCATTTCCTTTATTATCATCATTCTTATTCCAATCATCTTCATCATTTTTATTGTTTTCTTCTTCTTCTTCTCCTTCTTCTTCTTCATCATCATCATCATCTTCATTATTATTATTATTATTTCCTTGAGGCATTCCAGCAGATTCAAAATAATTACTTCTTTTATCTCCAATTACCCAATCATTTACTAATTCTACAGTTTTGGGTGGATATAATTCTTCACTATTTTCACTCTTTACAGGTATTGGAATATTATTTGTATCTAAAGCAGCTTGAATATTCTCTAATTTATCATTTAAATTGTATGTTAAAGCAGTTAAATAAGCTAAACTATTCTCACCAGCATCTTCTAATATTTTTACTCTTTCTTCTGCATTTCCTAATAATAATGCATTTAGATATTTGGACATTACATTTTGTCTCATTTCTGCTATCTTATACATTTTCTGTAATTTATCATTATTACCTGTTAATAAATACAAATATGATAATTTCTCAAATGATTTTGTCTTTTGATAAGCCATTTCAGCTACTGATATTTTACCTCTTGATAAAGCTACATCAGCTAATTTCTCATAATATTCATCTTTATTTAAACTAATTGCACATTCAGCTGCTATTTCAATATTACCACATTTCAACGCTAAATCAAATCGAGAGGATGTATCACTTACAAAGTTTAATGCAACTTCAGGATATCCTTTCTTATGTAAATATTCAATTATTGCTTCACCACATAATTTACCACTCTTTATTATTCTTAATACTTCTTGAATATTTCGACTTTCTAATGCTATTTTAAACTCATATTCAGTTGGATCAATCGCTAATCTTCGAGGTTTACAATCTCTATCTAATACATATACATGTTTATTTTCAATTTTAGTCACATAACATGGAAAATCGATTGTTCTTATTACACCACTATCTCCACTTGGTATTATATATTTTATATGACTTAATGTACTATATATAAATGCACCTCTTTTATCCCAACTACCACCTTTTACACTCATTGGCTCATTCGAAGTAGAGATTATTTCTAAATCTTTATTACATATCCATACTGTATCTTTACTCATTAATGCAACATATTCATTATTATCATTCCATTGAACATATTTTACACCATTTACTATTGCACTTCCTAATTGTTTTCGACTGGTTGTATCAAATAATACTATTCGATCATCACTTCTTAATAATATTCGACCAATTATTCCACCAGCAAATATTTCACTCCAATTACCTGATGGAGGTGTTACTGGTTTAGTTAATTGATTGTCAAGACTTCTTATACTTATCTTTCGATCTTTTTCTAATACAGCTATACGATTTCTAGCTGTAAATAAGGCACTTAATCCATTACCTTTTATTGGCTCACTTCCATTTGTATTTTCACCTTTACCTGTTCGATATATTTCATATGTTCCACCATCAGCTGTGGAAAATAATATTATATTACTTTCACTTGGATTCATTGAATTATATATCAATTGTTTTGGTTGGATATTCGAATTATTAGATATACTTGATATTGGAATATCTTTCGTGGAAGTATAATCATATAATCGAATATATTTATCTTTCACATAATATAACTCATTTCCATTGGTATAATAAGCTGGTCTTTCTCTATTCAATTTGAATATTATTAAACCATTATCATGACCTGCTGCTATTAAATCTTGACTTGGATGCATTGCCATTACCCAATATCTATCATGAGGTCGACTAAACTTCTGAATACAAATTCTCTTTGTTGCATCCCATATACGAATAGAATGATCTTCACTGTCACTAAATATAAGATTCTTTGTTGGATGGAATAATACACAACTTACATTTCCAGTATGTCCTCTTAAAGTGTCAACTTCCCATGCCTTTGAATCATTATATCGCCATATCTTCACTTGTCTATCATCAGATCCTGAAACTATTAAATTTAAAGTTGGATGGAAACTTGCCCAATTTACACATCGATCATGACCTTCAAGAACAAATTTTACTACTCCAAATAATTCGGAATTTAAACGACCCAAACCAGCTGCTTGTTGTTCTTCACCTGGCGTTCCATTTACTTTCTTCTTTCTTAACGCTGATACATCCCATACTCTTATCGTTGTATCTAAGGAGGTTGATAAGACTAAATCCTTTGTTGGATGGAATTCAGCATACATTACATAGTGGTTATGTCCAGTAAGGACGGATATACATTCTCTACTTTGCCAATTCCATATTCTTATCGTTTGATCATCAGAACTACTCAAAATCCAAGGATATTCGGGATGAAACTTTACACTTCGCACATAATCACAATGACCAAGAAGTGTGAATAGACATTTTCGTTGTTTGTAATTCCATACTTTGATTTTGAAATCATCACTTCCTGACACAAATAAAGGCTGACTTTGATGAAAACAAACACCACGGACTGGAGCTGTATGTTCATCAAATACATCAATTAAAGCTTTCATTTGATAATCCCATAATTGGATACTTCCTGTGTGTAAACTGGCTAATAACCAAGGTCGATGTGGGTGGAAACTCAAACCCTTCACTCTATTGCTAGTAGTCTCAAAACGAGTGAGCATGAGCAAAAAGAATTTTTGGCTTTTTAAAAAGCGGGAAAGTCTATTTAATTTGAATGGATTTGGGTTAATGAAAAATTGAATTTGGGGATAGTTTTGGGATAAATGAAAATTTCCAAAATCACAATCATATGAATAGAATTGACAATGAAATATAATAAAAATAAAATTAATTATTCAACATTAAAGAATTCTTTTGATAAATCATTCTTTTCTTTTTCTGAAAATCCATTCACTTTTATTCTTCTTACAGATGGAAATGTTTGTAAAAATGATATTAATTCGGATTTATCAATATTCTCTTTTAATGTTATTCATAATTCATTCAAATCTTCAAAAATCCTTCTGTTTTCTTTCATCAATCTTAATTCATTTTCATTCAATTCATTTCCTGATATATCAATATTTCTAATTGGTTTATAATCTTTTAATCTCTCTATTAACACTTTTAATCCTTTTTCACTTATACCAACATCTATTCAAATAATAAATTCACATTATGTATATAAAATACTTGATAAATTCAATAAATATGGGTGATTTTTATAATTTCGCCTTGTAAACTTATTTAAATATTTACAAGTTATTTCTATTCCTTCATCTCCAATCTCATTATTATGAATAGTAATATATTTTGAAGAATTTGGTAATAAATCAGTTAATTCTTTCAATCCTTTAGAACTAATTTTGTTATTCGATAAATCAATCCATCTATAATTTATCTGTTTAATTATTGAAATATGAGAATCATTCAAACCAAAATCTATTATATAGAATAATCACATTCTATACTGGAAAAATCATATTCATCTTTTCTTCTCTTCTTTACACAATAGTCTAAATAATACTCCAATTCTTCATTTGTCCACGATGAACATTTCATTTCTATGAATGGATAATTTTCATTTTCTAATGATTTTGAACATATTGATTCTAATCCTTTCATACTTACACTGTTTCCATTTAGATTTATAGTTTCACAATTTTCAATTGATTAAAGATTACTTGCCAACAGAATTATACTTTCATCATCAATTGAGATATTAATCATTATTTATTTTATCATAATCCATCAATATTTTTAAATTGTTTAGCAAGGACTTAAATCCACTATTTCCTATTGGATTGTCTATTAAAATAATATAAATCATATATACTGTTAATCTCTAACATTTCAATATAATGATCTTCTTCTACATAATTCATCAAATGTTTTATTCCAACTGAAGATAAACCCATTTCTATTCAATACAATAACAACAATTATTATACTTGAACAATTCAATTTACAATCATTACTTCTTAGTAAATGTAAATAAGGAGATAATATTTTCATTCCTTCATCTCCTATATCATTCCCACATAATTGAAGTTCTTTAAACTTATAAAATGAAGTATAATTGTTAATCAGTATTTGTACACTCATAGACTTAAGTTTATTATCTACATAATAAAAAAGAAAAACAAATAATACTACACAAATTTAATCTACCTATTTTTCTTAATTCTTCTGATTTTAAAAAAATCAATGATATCAAAAAAATAATCATTCATTTCCATATTACTCAGATTTAATTCATTATTATTACTTTTAATATATTTGATTAATTCTGGAACATCTTTATCAACCAATAATTCTTTACATCCATTTACATCAAATACTATTTTTGAAATAGGAAACTTGGAGAATAAAGCTTTTAATCCAACAGAATGAATATTTTTGTTTTGCATAATATCTATTTTTTTTATATTTGCATATCTAAATAATTCTTCTGATAATAATACCATTGATTCATCATTTAAATTCATTCCACATAGATTCAATTCATTATTTTTGTTGATTAACAAATGCAAATATGGAAGAATTAATCTAAATCCTTTTGAACCAATTGGTGTGTCTATTTCAAGATAATATATTTAAATAGATCAAGATATACATGAAAGATTTATATATTTTAATTTCATGAATGGAATTGATTTAACTAAATGATTCTATGAAATTAAAATCTACATTACATGAATGTATATAAATTTCTTGAAGATTTGATAATTGATTAAAATTTTATTGGAATATAAAAAACTATTTAAACAAGACAAAATTATAACTAATATTATACCAAATTGGAAGTTTTGTTGGATTGATCTGTTTCAGTATATTGAAGAAATAATCCATCCCTTCTTTACAGAAACAAATGTGTTTTGAATCAATTACAATTTTTCCTTTATCTTCACAATCAGTACTAATAATAAATATCATTCTATCTAAACAATACATCTTTTCATTTTTACATTGATGATGAATATGAAACTTCAGTCTATCTATAATTGATTTATCTTGTTTGTATAATTTCATCATCAATAGTATAGACAATATTCTTTTGTTAGGTTTATAATTATAAGATTCTATCAAACAATCTTTCAAGATAGTATTCTGATGGATAGATTATTGGAAGTAAAATACTATTTTTATCATTTTTATACAAAAACTTCTTCCTTTCTTCGAATATCATAAAATCATTCTCATCATCTTTCAATAATTCACTCATTTTTGTCATTTCTTTTATCAACTCTTTCAATCTCATTCTATCTTCATTCTTCACTTTCAACATTCTGAATATCATTTCTTTCATCTTGATCATCACATTCTACATCTAAACTGTATTTACATCTCACAATATTCTCTTTCGTTTTATTCATATTATTATCTTCATTAAATGGTAATTTCTTACAAATCATCTCATATAATATACAGCCAATTGACCAAATTACACTTCTTTCATCATATTCTAATCCATTCATCTCTTCTGGACTTTTGAAGCATATATCATATATTCTCATTTCATCTTCTTTTCTTAATGCATTTAGGATTAAATCACATAACTTTATATTGCCATTTTCTTCATATATTACATTACTACTCTTTAAATTACCTATCATTAAGTCATATTCACTTAAGATCATTATAATATCACATAAAGAACATATCACATTACATATTTCAACATTAGACAAAGATTTACTTTGAATCATCTCTTTTAAGTCTCTAGAGAAATAATTTCTTGATATTATAACACAGTCACTGTTTAAAAACACTTGAAAAGGATATATTAAGGAAGCACAACAATCTAACAATAAGGAGGTATTTTCTAAGAATTTCAATATCTTCTTCTCTTTTATCTCATTAACATCTAATATTTTTATCATTTTAATCTCATTCTTATGTTCAACAACTAAAACTACCTCATTTTCACTCTTTTCTATTCTTTCTTTTATCTATTAAAAATAAATAAAGTAAAATACATTAGAATTAGGTGGTAATATAGATAATAATACTTCATCTATGAAAGATTTCAAACAAAACATTTTCAAAAACTTGATTAGGCTTGATTGAATAAAGTTGATTTTAGAAGCATGAGAAATGAATTTCTTTACAATAACACAATAAACTGGTATATTATGTGATGTTATAATGAATTATAGGTATCCTGGTCATATGGCTAAAGCTTTAAGACTTTTATCTGAGAAAGTGAAAGGAGTGGATATGTTAATGGAAGTTCGTGATGCTAGAGTATAATTCATAGATGAAAATGAATATAGTTTCCACTGAGTACTTCTAATCATAATTTTGATTCCCTGTTTCCCAATAAACCACGATTGATATTATTTAATAAATGTGATTTATCTGATTCATCGAAATGGCCTAAAATCAATGAATATTATTCCAAACAGAATATATCTAGTTTGTTTATATCAGTAAAACAAAAGATAAATATAAATAAACTAATTCCAACAATGATTAAGACATGTCCATCTAAATTCAAAACAGTGGGTTCAATATTTCTAATAGTTGGTTTAACAAATGTAGGTAAATCTTCAATAATAAATTGTATAAGAAAGAATTCGAATGATTTTAAAGGATGTATTTATTATATATATATTAAATAGTAAAAGGTGCCAAAAGTTGGTGCAACTCCTGGTTTAACTCGAAATATATATCCATTGAAAATCAATAATAATCCTGATTTATATATCTATGATAGTCCAGGTATAATGATTCCAAAGTTACAAATTAATAATAATATGAATAATGAAGTAGGATTGAATTTATGTTTAGCTGGATGTATTCCTGATAAAATAGTGGATGAAGATGTATTATGTGATTTTATATTGTTTAAACTGAATAAGTTGAAGAATTATAAATATAGAAAAGTGTTACATTTGAGTGGAAGTGAAGAAGAACTTGATAATATAGATTATGTATTGAAGATGATTAGTAAGAATGAAAAATGTGATGAATGTGTTGCTAGTAGAAGATTTATTGAGAGATTTCGAAAAGGTGATTTTGGTCGCTTTGTATTTGATGAGATATAATATTTATTTTTGTTGTTGTTGTTTAATTTAATGATTTTTTGTTTGTTATGTGTTTGTATGTTATTTATTTAAAGAAATAAACCAAAATACAATAAAATACAGAGAATAATACATTTCATTTTTGTATTTGAAATAAATAATGGAATTAACCGAAGTAGGTTGTTATTGTAGTTTTAGTGAATGTCATCAGAAAGGTGTTGTTAATATTTAGATTGATTTAGATTTTCTTCCTTTTGAATGTGATTTTTGTCACCAGAAGTATTGTAAAGATCATATGTCATATGAGAAGCATAACTGTGTAGAGTATAAAATAAATCCGATAAAATAATAGATATAAGAAAAGAATTTTAGAAACTAGTGAAGTAGTAGATGAATTATCAACATACAGTTGTGAAATGAATGGTTGTAAAAACAAGGAATTAACTAAATTCATTTGTTGTGAATGTAATCATAGTTTTTGTAAACTTCACAGGTATTTGATATAACAATTTGAACTATGAAGTAATGTATTATAGAAATCCATTAGATCATAATTGTGATAGATGTGCAATGTCAAATCAATTTATAGATAATAAAAATAAAGAATATTCAAAAGAAAAGACTTTAAATGAAATAGAAATAATGTATTAATTATATTCTATACAATAATGATTAGAAGTAGTGGTATTTGTACAGACAAATTAATAATAAATAATTTCTCAACCAAATTTAATGAAATATTATCATCACTTTGTATGAAACATAACCTATCACTTGATGATAAAATAATACTAATAAATAATACCAAAATAGAATTAGATGAAGAAATATCTAAATATATTGATAATAAAGGAATAGTGAAAATAAGAATAGGAACATTGAGTGGATATTTAAGAAATGAGAAGAATAGATTAATGATAGAATCACAGAAGTATATGATATTTGAATATAATACTATATAAATAGATTTAAAAGAATAGCTAAAGGAGATTCAAAAATTCCTCCAAATAATCGATTGTATTATAATATAAAATATGAAAATAAAATATATTCAATATATTGTGATAAGAAATACAGTGTGGGTAAGATGATTGATTATTTCTGTAAATTATTTGGAGTTAGTAATTATAATGCGAATGGAAAGGGGAAATTGATAATGAAATATGAAAATCATGAATTAAACAATAATGAAAGTTTGTTGAAACAAATGATTGCTGAATTTAGTGTGATAGTGTTAGATAAAGTAATAAATTAATAGATTATAGTTTATATAAATGTAATACTGATTTAAATTTGTTTTTAAAAGAATGGGTTAATCAAAACTATTTTTGGATGATTCAAACTATTTTTGAAGGCTTGAGATGAATTTTGATCCAAATAAGTTCATACCGCTTTCAAAGAAATACAATAATGAATGGAAAGTACAACCATCTCCATCCAAGCAGGATTTAGATGATTTATTGAATTATTTTCACAAGTTTAACTTACTTCAAAAAGTATGATGTATTATGTGGATATTGTATATAGATAAATGTAATTTTGAGTATATTTTCTTCAACGAAAGCCAAAATTGAGGAATGTAAACCCCAAATAATCGATTTTATATCTAGAGCATTTTCTGAAGAAGATAGTGGTTGGTTACAATTTCTAAGTTCCACAGTATCATCATATTATGATATTGATGAAGTAACCTAATCTAAAATGTAAAGAATATGAAGACTCAATATTCTCAACAATGTTGAATGATGAATTTAAACCTAACTGTATAATTCATGTAATTTGTTAATATCTTAGTAAAAAGTGAACCTCCCTAAACTATCTCCATCAATTGATATTTCTCCTTTATATATTCACAATTTATCATTGAATAAGATAATTAATTCAAATGAAATAACTCCTGTTACTACTCCCTGTGATTATAATGTTATAGATGATACACATCCATATCCAGTTAGAATATGTATAAATAAATATATTTATATAAATCCGATGAAAAGAGGCTATTTTTTGTATTTAATTATTTTGATATTTATTTTTACTTTTATTATATTCAATATAATATACACATATTATTTTGGTTATATATATTGAATATAATAAGTGATAATAAGTGATAATAATAATAATACTTTCTCATTTGAGGATATATGTTTATAATTATTTCTATTTTATTCAAATAGTAAAACATCAAAAAATAGAAGTGAAAGGATTAGAAGCTGATGTAAATACCAAAAAAGATAAAGAAATCTGTAAATCAGAAAGAGTAATAAATGTGGATAAAGAATTAGAAACCAAATATAAACCATTATTAGAGAATCGACAAGATGAATTTACAAAACAACAACAACAATTCCAACAACAAATCCAACAACAACAACCATCACAATTACAACAACCACAAGCAATTCCTTCATCGAGTCCATTAATTGGTAATACAATAAAAAGAGAAACAAAATCAATGATGTCTTTACAAAATAATAATAATAATAATAATAATAATAATTCATATTTAACACCACATCGAACTCCATCAATTAGAAGTTTTAAAAGTAATAAAGAATCTCATCGTAGTTTTTCAACATCAGTAATAAATCAATTACAACCAGTAACAAATGGAGATTTAACCAATACAATAGAGAAACAAGTATCAATAATGAGTAAAAAAGCATATAAGAAGTATAAACGAAATGAAGTTGGTTATTCTACTCTATATCAAGCAATATCTAATTATGTAGGTCAACCATTGACTAAAGATTATTCTAAAGAAATATCGAGTATTTTCAATAATAGTAATCGTATTTAATATATTATATAAAATATATTATTTATTTATAGCAATTGAGAGATATTCAAGATTTTTATTAAAACAAGAAGAAAGTGAAGAAAATGGAGTGAAAATATTGAATAAATACTATTTTGAATATGATTATAGTACAAAAGCATATAGAGTAATAAAAAAGAAATTTAGAAGTAGTATTTCAAAGGATGATTCTTAATTAAGAATAATAACTCTCATACAAACAATTTTAGATATAATATAATATAATATATAATAAAGAAATCTTGATTCATTTCATTTCATTCATTATAAGTGTTTAAGCATAAGTATTAGCATTTTGACAAGCTTCACCATAAAATCCATCAAAACAACTACATAAACCACTTGAATAATCACAATTACCTCGACCACTACAATCTCTTTGTTCAGATGATTTATCATCTTTATCATTTGTTGCTTTCATTGGATCTACAGATGATGGACATTCTAATAAACTACAATCACTTCCACGATGACCAGCATCACAAATACAACTATAAATATATTCATCATTTCCAAATCCTTTATATAAATTCACATTAGCATTTTCTAATGATTCATATACTTTCACACATCGACCATGATTACTACAGTCATTAGGACAGCTCAATCTTTGACAAGCATCTCCATCATAACCAGCATAACATTCACATTGACCTGTTTCTCTATTACATAATCCTTGACCACTACATTCCATTGTTTTTCTTGAATCACTTTCAGTTAAATCAATTGATATTGAAGCTGTTGTATAACCTACTTTGTCTTCATAACCTACTAAAGGAGTAAATGGAACTGAAGTATAAACAGTTGGTAAATTTATTGTATTTGATTCAAATGATTCAACTAAAATACGCCTACTAGGTTTTGCTGTTGTAGTTGTTGGTTCAGCAGTTGCAGTTATATTATCTGTTCCATTAACAATATAATGTGGTAAATTCAATATTTCACCAATAACTGAACTAACTACAGCAGGAACAGTATTAATAATTTTACCATCATTGAATATAGTAACTGATAATTTCACACCTTCTGTTAACTTCATTAATATATTTCCATAATAATCATCATCTTGTGAAATAGGTATAAACACATATTTATTATCATTTTGAGTATATGCAGATAACATTGCTTGCATTGCTTTTTCACCAATTGTCTTAGCAGTTGCTCGAAGTGTATAACTTCCATCTTCATTATCACTTACAGTAATTAACTCTGGATCTTTAGGATCTGGAATAGTGAAACCTCTACATACATTGTTACTATTACATTTTAATGTTGTGGCAATATCAAATTTTGATATTTCTAATTTGTCCCCATTTGGATTAGCAGCTAAATAGCAATTAGCATCATCATTTGGTAAGTTTTTTTGATCTTTAAATACAAAATATATATCATTACCTTTAGTATAGACATATGTTTCATATGGTTTAACTACAGGCTTTCCTTTTTCACCTATTTCGTTACAATAAAATGTAACATTCTTATCTTCATACTTGAAAGTAGGTTCTGGAGTAGATGCTTCATCCACTAATCTCACTGTACTTCCTTCATATCTCCCCAAGTACTTGCAGAGTAGTTACCATCAGCTGGTATTGTAACATTATGGTTTACATGAACATATTGAGGAATGTATGTTGTTAAATCGTTTCTTAGTTGTATTGCACTATATTCCAAATCTGGTACATTAAATCTTTCAACAGTTGGAGGTGGTGGAGGAGGAGCAGTTGTTGTTGGTTCTGGAGTTGAAGTTGGTGTTGTCGTTTCTTCAACTGTAGTTGCTGCTGACGCAGTTTCTGTTGTTTCAGTGGAAGCTGTTGTATCAGTTGATCCTGTTGTAGTAGCTGTACTCTCAGTTGCAGTAGTTTCTGTTGATGCTGTTGTATCTGTTGATGATGTTTCTGCTTCTCTTAAAACAGCACGAAGTCTATTTGCTGTTGTTGTTTCTGTTAGAATTGTAGATGTGGATTCAGTTTCACTAGTAGTAGTAGATATAGATTCTTCAGCAGATGTTGTTGCTTCTGGAGTGGTATTAAGTTCTATTATAGCAGGCTTTTCATCTACATCAAACATATATTTAATTCTTGCAATAACAGTATCTTCGGTTCTATTATGTTTAACTGATAATATATCAGCTTTTCCTGCAAAAAGTCCAGTTTTAATAATTTTGCATTATACAATACCTCCTACTCGTTCCATATTTGTTGGAACATTAAAATGTTTTACAGTTGTTATTTTATTAAACACATCTACAACTTTAGGTAGTTTTACATCTGGTATTATATATTATAGAGGATATGAATAAACAGGATATTTAGTGTTCCTATACCCAAAATATCCAAAATGTTTAAAATATTGAGGAAACAAATTAAAAAATTTGAAATATTAATTACTGATGGATTAATAGTAAAATATTGATCTATAGTCTTTCTCTACAGTAGCCACGGCAGGGGTAGAACAGGTCGCTACAAGCTATGTTATTCTAAGTTCTACTGGTTTTACTGGTAGGGATATAAAGGATGATGGGATAAATATTTTATAATACATGGTGGGATTTCACTAAAATTAATAAAAGGTGTTTATAATTCACTAAAAATATACTAAAATTATACTAAAAGATATTGATGATGTAATAAATAGTATATTATAAAGGATTGATAATACTGTAATCAATATACATAGTTTCAATAACACCAGGTAATATACATTGTTTTTGATAACCTTCAATACTATCACTTTGTAAATGTAGATTAGGTTTATTATCATTTATTAATATAAAATGTGTTGGTATGTATTCTGATGGGTATTGAGAATTATTATAAACTTGTAATGGGAATACTATACAATTACTACCATCATTAGGGTATTTTTCAATAAGCTTATTATAAAAATCAGTTAATACAGATTGATTACTATATAATTTTGATAATAAATGATTATCATCTAGATAAATATCAATTTGTTTTATATCTGATCTATCATTATAAATTAATTGATGTGTATTATAAATTTTGATTCTTATAGAATTCATGAATATTGTAACTTTAATAGGTATCTGATCTATAATTGATGATGTATTATCTGTTCTAGTAACTTTTACAGTCCATGTAGTAATTTGAATACTATAAGGTTGTGGGTTATATATATTTATTAATTTAAGATGATTATAAATTGAATCATATTTACCAAAACCTTGAGTCATATATAATTCTTCATCAGTATTATAATCATTACAACCTACAACTCTTTCAATATTTCTTATTGTATCAACTTCATTATAAATTTGATCTACTTCATCTTTTATTGCTTTTGTTTTAGTATCAGTATTATCATTTATTGGTTGATTTATATAGGTTGATATACTATTACTATCTACAGTTATATTAGGTGTTGGTATTTGAATCTTTTGTGATATAGAATCTGATAATGTTTGAATATCTATATTAACACTAACATTTTTTGATATCTCACTTGCAATCTCTTTTGTATCAATATCTAATGTATTATTATTTCTATCACCAATAAACATAATTTTATATATTATAAAAAATATAAAATCTATTAAATTCATCAAGAAATTTAAAACTGATTTATATATACGTATTATTATTATTATTATTATTATTATATTAAAAGAATTCTGTAATACCTGTGTTCATATAATCTGTGAAGAATGTCTGTCTTGGTATTGCAAGATATTCTTGATTAGGGTATTGATCAGCTACAATACATAATGTAGGTTGATTATTATTATTATTAACTAATGTATGTTTTATCTCATAATAAGGTCTATTAGTTAATGTATGATAAGTATCTTTAACATTTGTTGCTCTAATGGGGAATAATTTATTAGAGTATAATCCTAGTAGTATATTATAATAACGTTGTAAATATTCATCTCTACCAGGTTCAGCTTTGATGATATCATCTTCATCTAAATATAATTGATGACCTATATATCCACTATAATTACATGTAAAACCATCATATAATTTAATCTTCATAAAATGCTCAAACATCTCTATTTTGATTGGTATTTTAGTAATTTTAGTATCCCATACAGGTGATCCATTAACTAAATATTTTCTTTTCATAGAATAAAATGTATGTTGTTTATGCAAACAATAAGGTCTTGGTATTATAGTACGAGGTATATTATTTACTACACTATTTATTGTATTACATACTGTTAGAATTTGATCTTTCACTTCATCTAATTTATCTGTAATATTATTTGTAATATCATCTATTAATTTATCTTCATCTAATACATCAACTTTATTTCTATCCCCAATAAACATTATTTTTTATTAATGAATATATATATATATATATATATATTTATAAAAATATTATTTAAGAAACTTCAGAATGATCTTCAATCATAATATTAAAATTTGCTCTAAAGACTTTTTTAACATTATCAATATATAAAAAATTGAATTGTGGTTTAGTGACTGCAAGATATAATTTTTTAAATGTTTCATACTCAGGGATCCATATATTTAATGAGTTGTATAAATCAAATAGATTTCTATTACTTAACCCATAAAATGTAAGACAATAATCAACTTGTGATCTAGCTGCTGGTACTATATCTGTTATATATTGACTACTAATAATAATTTTTGATTTTAAATGTCTATTTTCTTTCATCAGTACAGGTATTATTGTTGATGTTTTTAATTCTAAACTAAGATCATCAAAGATCATAATATGCTCAGCATAAGAATAATTATCTTTATCAACATCATTTATTTCTTTCATCATTCTCTCTACCACATTCTCACCTGACTCTGGATCAATGAGTGAATCATTTTCATCATAATCAATTTCGTGATAATCGAGTAATTCTTTGATTGAATCATATAACTTGTCTTGTTTGATAGTTCCCACAAAGAAGTGAACATGTTGTTTTTCTTTATATCTTGGATCCAAAACATGTCTTAATATATTATAGATGAGAGTAGTCTTACCACTATTTTTACGAGCAACTATAAAAATGTTACAAAATGGCTCATTGAAATAATCATAACCAACTATCTTCTTAGGATTGAATTTTTCACCACCATCTACAGGTTCAACCCTTATGTTATTTATTTTTTCAAACTTAAACATAATAAAGTAATAATAGCAATAGAAATATTAAATTGTAATTAAAATCATAATTTTTAAATCACCTTCTCTACTCCTCTAGCTGAGATGATTAACATCTTACCTGTTATAATGTAGAACTTGTGATGATATGTCATTACTGCATGATGAGCAGTATTATTTGTATCAAAAACATGATTTCTTGCTTCAAAAGTAATTTTTAAATCTTTACTTAAATCTCTACCTGCTCTTGATTTTATATCAGTTAATGAATCACTTCCGAAATTTAATATATCAAAAAATCTTTCATACCAATCAATTTCTTGATGACATCTCTCAAAATATGTTCCTCTAATTATAGGATATAATTTTTCAAATGTTTCATATTTAGTTATATTTAAATAATCTGGTGTACATGGTGTATCATTTATTTGCCATTTAACTCTATCATCAGCAAACTTAAAAGGTAAAGGTGTTCTAGTTGCAACATTATTCATATAAACTCTATATAATATATATTTCACATAAGGACCTAAACTACTATTAATAGTAAAATTATAGCTAAAATTAGGATCACCTGTAATAGTATCTTTTACTAACTGAACTATATTGAAATCAGTAAAATCTATACCATGATGAGTAACATAATTAATTGTATTTGCATTACATTGTGGACTTTTATTATATGCAACATATAATTTTGGATTTATTATATTCATTTCAATAAATCTTGTCCATTCATCATAATAGCTTTCTCCATCATGATCAGCCTCAGCTGTTTGTGCAATTAATTTATGCTTATATAATATCCATGAATTAATTCCTGCAAATGTTATTGAAATATAAATTGTTTCACCAAAATAAATATCACTTTTGCATGATAAAATTGTATTAAATAAATCAGCAAAATGAAATCGGCAATGCCTTTTTATTCTTATATCAACCATTGGTGCACCTCCTACAGGATCTATCACTTCCATATAATGTTCTTCTTTAAGACCACATCTAGATCTTGTTCTATTACCAGGAGTATAATGTAATAATAATGGATCTATTACTTCATATTGACCATTTGCTTTATCTTTTGCTACATGACATCCATCAAATGTATCATCATAATATTTAATACCTTTCACATCATCTGGACAATGATAAGATAATTCATGCATTAAGTCTCTATATTCATTATAGCTGTTATCTAAATCGCATAATACTGTTCCTGTTTTGTTGTATACTTTAATTGAATTAAAATTCATTGTGTTTCTTAATCTTAAAGCATGAGTTTCACCTACTGCAGGACCTGGTAATGCTGCTGCTGCTCGTCCTGCTATAGTATATGCATTACCAGCTGCAGCAGGATTACCAGGATTTGCAGATACTATATGAGGATCGATTATTAAATCAAAATCGAGATAAGATTTTGATAAATTCATACAACTATCTGGTGATAATTCAAAAGTTATTGTATCAGTTGATGATGTTTGACTTAAAACAACTACATCTCTTGTTTGGTTAGGTGTAATAGGAATGTAGACATAATCAGGTATTAATGTTGGTACAACACTGTTATGAATTTGAGATTGTGGTACAGTTGTTATATTATTCATATATATTTAATTTTGGTAAGAAAAATGGTAATACAATCAAAAATTAAAAATTATATAAGTATTTAATAAACTATTATCTCAAATTGAAATGATATATTAGTTAAATCTATAGCATAACCATCTTCATTTGATAGATTGAACTTTATTTTTTGATAATCATGAAATTGCATCTTTTTAGTTGACCAATCTATTTGTGGATTAACCCATGTTATATTTGTGTTTGATATATCAGTTATAGGTATGTTTGCTAAAACAGCTGAATTCTCACCATTATTAACCCAACTACATCTAACTTGTATTACATTACACCATATAAGTGATGGTGTTAATAAAAATTTATGATCATAGTATTGTTCTTTTGTACCCCAACTATGCGATGGATTACTATCTAATATAATTAATTCGTCATCTATTACATTACTACCTAATAACCTACCAAATAGGTTAGGCATTCGCATTTTTATTTTTGTTAGTATATAATTACCAAAGTGAGTATATATTGCACAATATAATTTTAATCTATTCGTAGTCTTATCATACCAGTCAAATATCTTATCTCCAGCTTGAGGATGTAAGAAATAATTAAAACTTTCATCTTCATCTTTTTCTTTTACAGGTAAAATATCTTTACGTACTAGTGTAGTAAATTTTAATTCAGTTAACATACTCTTTGTTAAATAATTTAAAAACTCTTCACCACTATAATGATTTGTGGTATCTTTATCTCTAATGTATTTAATTTTGGTCCGCTTAATATTACGCTTGGATCATTTAAGGGTTTATAGGATCATTTACATGAAAATATTCTATATCAAAACATACTTTTCATTAACATCATTTTGAATAGTGTATATGTTATTGTTTGATATTCTTGCCTATGTTTAACGTAATATACTGATATTCTTCAGTTATAACAGGTGTTGATAAACACTTTGTATATACATCTGACTCTCTTTCAATAATATCAGTTGATGATAAAAAAATTGCTCTTCTATGACCTAATTATTAGTATCACTCTTAGGTTGCATTATATGTATAAGAATTATTCAAATAAAAAGTTAATTGATTTTTTCTCACATAATGAACAATCGTAATAGAATACGTAGAGATTTATTAAATTTGATGATGATGAAGGTACAGCAGTAGATAACTCAAATAATAACAGTCGTAGCAATTCTAGTAATAATGGTATTAATAATAGTAATAATTCTGTTAATGCTAATAATGATGATGATGATGATGAAACAGAAGAAAATACTGATTCTGATAATATAAGTATTGTAGGCAATGATGAACATCTTAGTAATGAAGATTATGAAGATATTATATATGATAATGCAAAAAAGTTAACCAAGATTAGATTAGATGAAATAATTGATAGAGACTTATACCAGTAGGATGGCCTGATCATGAGTTTAATAGAATCTATAATTTATATGATGTACATATGAAGTTATTTAACTGGTGTAAATCGTTATATCAACATGGACCGTTTTCAAGAAATAAATCATTATATCAATATAGCTATGAAACAAACAATGATGTTAAAATAATTGTTGATAGATTAAATAAAGCTATTGATGAATTATGTATTGCTTCTAATTATATATTAAGAAATAATCCATTTGTTGTGCTTCATCCTAAAGAAAGATTGAATGTTGTTAAATTAGAAAATAAAAGAATTAGAAAAATACAAAAAGAAACAAAAGATCATACACAACCTTTTAATGAAGAAGATGATAAAGATATATATGATAATAACGATTATGAATCAATCAATTCAACCACATTCACAACAACAACAAAATAATAATGAAGATAGTAATAATGATGATGAGGAAGATGATGATGATTTACCTGATGATCCTTATGAAAATCAACCTTTAATAGATAGATCAATTCATTCACAAACGATTCAAGTGTATTGTTCTGTAACAATTAATAAGATAAGAATATTTATTAATAAGTTAATGAAAACGAAATTTTGGTATATAACTGCACAACAAGAAAGAACAGCATTCTCTATAGCTGTATTGATATATAATTGTGTTACAGAATTATTTTTTATTAGTAAGTATAAAATACCTAGTTTAAGAGATGGTAATGTATATCCTGAACCTCCTGATTATGACAAAAGAAATATAATGGGTTTACCATCATCTGCTTCTAATGGATATAGAATGAATTACATAGCAACAATTCAAAAAATACTTGAATCAAATAATATAAAAGAAGGACAAAGAGATACAAATCATTATGCTGATGCAATTATGTTTTATATGAATAGATTAGCACAAAAGAAAAATATATCAGTTCTTTTCCACCATTATTACCTGTTGAAGAAGCTTTATCAGCAGATTATAATGGAAATATCAAGTTAAATCCTAATAGAGGTAATGTAAATGTAAATTTAGAAATAATGTGGTACAACAACCTTGTTCCACAACAACAACAACACTCTCAACCTCAACCATCATCACACCACCACCACCACAACAACAACAAGCTCAATCAGTACAAGATGATATTGATGATGATACATATAGACTTAATTATGATGAAAATGATTTACCAATACCACCACCTTTAGTTTCAAGTGATTATAGTAATAATAATGAAATACCAAGAGAGGTATCACCGGTATATTCACCAATAACACCACCATCACATCCGACTGCTCCACCAGATACAGTTAATCATTTTAGATTAGATGGTACTACAAGACAAGTACCTTATTCATCAATATTTCAAAATAATGATGATGTAGATTCAGAAGCCCCAACTGAACCTGTTACACCAGTAGATTCAGAAGCTCCAAATGAACCTGTTACATCAGTAGATAATAATAATGATACTGATTCTGAAACAGATTGGGTATATGATG